>JAQFZM010003190.1:0-11576 GCA_034695785.1 Galumna obvia
TCATAAAACTTGAGTTCATAAAAGTGGGTATAATTTTAACATTACTTCTATGTAAATGGTTCTGAAATTTTAGCATATGTTCACAAAATCTGGTTTGTTCACAGAACATGGTGTTCATAAAACTTGAATGTTAAGTGTATTAGTAATAAGAAATAATTTTTACGTTATGCTTACAGATATCTATTAATTTGTTTTCAATACTTTATCGTAAAAGTATTTTAAATGTATGTAAAAATGTTTATCATTTAATCGAAAAATTCTTTACAATAATTTCCGAAATATTTGAAAACTTTTAAATATTACTTATTTTGTTTTAATTTCTTATTTTTTTAATTCTTTAATTATCAAAGGATTAAAAAAATATATTAGTTTAATTTATGCAATTTATTCTAATTATATTAACGATTAAAAGTCAAATAATACTTATATTTAAAGATACGGACATTTTTTATTTATTTTAATACTTAATCAATAATTAACAAAAAATTTCTTAATTTAATTAATATTTTGGAGTGGAATCACACGAATTGGTTTTAAATTAAACTTTTAATTTTATTTAAATAAAAAAAGTTAATACAATTTTATAATTATTAACTATTTATTTATTTCTTCTTAATCATTGATTTTTAAAAATGACATTTAAATTAATTTTTAATATTAAATATCAATAATTGTTGACAACATTTAATTAAAAAAAATTCTGATTTTAGGGAAAAAATAACTCAAATCCAAACAAAATATTAATGCAATGAAATTATGAGTCATTTATACATTTTGTATCTATAATTTATTTTGTTGTTTTGAGAGAAGAGTTATCTTTACGTCTTCGGGAACTTTCGAACAGAATAATGAGTGGGCGCTCTGCAGATCATAAGTGGCTAAAACCCCTAGTTCATTTGTATGATTAACATCTTTATCGTAAGTCAAGTCATGTCCAAACATATCAGTTAACTTTCCGCCCACACTCTCTAAGACTGCTTGTGGTGCACAGGTATCCCACTTTTTACAACCTCTGCTCGCAAATACATAAGCGTGTGCTTTACCCTCAACTACGAGCAATACTTTATGACCGGCACCGCCCACACGAAGCACTTCATCCGGTTTTATAGCCTCAATGGCCGCGTTTATCGTCTGATTACTGTGCGATCGAGTGGTTGTTACTATGACTCGTCCTTCGGGCGGCTTCTTATGTGTTATACCAAAGGCTCCCAAACCGACTAAAGCCCATACGGTTCGACCCAATTTTGAATTATCCGATTCAGTCTAACATTCATTTAAATTAACTTAAAATTATGAATTCGTCACAAATCACCTGATAATTATAAAATGGCTGATGAATAACACCACCGATTGCCCGACCCCTCACTGCCAGACCAATAAGGACAGTAACATGGTCCAAAAGACCTGAGTCGTCCAAACTCTAATTAATGGTATTATCGATGAAAACACAAACCCTGAGTATATTCGGAAGTGCCGTCGAGTGGGTCGACCCAAACCACTATTTCTTCGTCCTTAACATTAAGCCATTCTTCGGGACATTTGTGTTTAAATACAGTTTCATCAAAACTATTGACAATCCATTTGTCTTCAATTCTTTCGTTTGGGTCTAAAGTCTAACCATTTTTTTAAATTAAAAAGTTTTTAACAAAAGTCTAACCTCTTCTCCGATTATTGATATTTTTGGAAATTGTTTCGACAAAGAAGTGATAATACAATTCTGTGCTTTTCTGTCGGCCTCTGTTTGCAAATCATTGATTCCCTTAAAATTATTATCAAAATTAATGTTTGTCTCAATTATTGTTAACATTGAGAGTGACTCTCATTTTATAATTTAAATCAAAACAAATCAAAACATAACAAAACAATCAAAAATTCAATATATTTGATATAAGATTTGATCCCTTATTTTAAATCATTGGATTCTAAATATTGTGATAAAGGGATCAAATTAATGGCTAAAGAATACCTTTTCAACGATAGCGAGTTCACCCCTTTTCATAACTTCTCTAATGATAACTCCGGCCTCTTTTGACACATTTATCGATGAAGAGAGTATACGAAATACCAAAGGATTTGTCATTTTTGTCCAAAGCATCGGTGGATTAAATCAGATGATGAGTCGGTTTAAATATAAACCAATTTTTATTGTTTTAAATGTTTTAATTTTATCAAATGTTAACCAAAATTTATATCATTTTTAAAATAAATTTTTTAGATTAATCTCTAAACACAAATACTGTAGTCATTATAGGAATACATACTTTTCATGAATACATTCATTAAGATATCTCTAACTTAAAATGTAACAAATGTAACAAATGTAACAAGGTCTATTTAAAACATTCTAAATGAGACTATATCTGTTTTTCGCATAAATTTTATTTAATTTATTTAATCAGATTATTCTTAAACTAAGAATCGGATCATCAAAATGTTTAGAAAAATAAAGGGATTAAAAGTAACTTAAGATTTATTATTACATTATTAGTGAAAAGTATTATTGAAATGAAAACATCGCTGAGAGAGTCATCTGTTATAACATTTAAATGAATGTAAACATAAAACACGTAATGCTGTGAAAGCTATGAATTGTATTGACTTTATTGCAATAAATAAATTTATAATTCAACACTTCTTTCGTTTATAATTTATTTTAGTTTCAATTAATTACTATTTTTTTCATGATTTATAAGATCTCATTTGTTTAGCGCTTAGTTTTGTTCAATTGTGAAGATGTGGTCATTTTGGTCAAGAGATCCGACAAAAGACTTTGGATATGAAATTCAAGATATCATTTCAAACGACGACAAATCCATTTGGGTTTTACACAACGCAAAGAAAAAAGTATTACTTTTAATCATTTATTAAATTTAATCAGTTTTTGGTCATTTATTTTAAATGATTTAGTCTTCGGGAGAAACGGTTTCTATATTTCGATACGAAGTTAAGCCGAACGGAGAAAATCATATCGAAAGGGCTAAGAATGCCGTCAAAAGACTTAAGACTTTAAGACATCCATCGATTCTGACTTATGTGGACTCTCTCGAAGTATTAATCCATCAATAATTTTGAATCCATTATTTTAAATCTATTTTTTTTGTTTATTTTAACTAAAAGAGCGATAAATTTGTTTATGTGGTCACAGAATATGTGGAACCCCTCGAAATATATTTAAAAAGTATATCCAATTATACTCCACAACAAAAACAATTATCCGTTTCCTGGGGTTTACTTCAAGTTGCGGTCAGTCTTTAGTTTTTCATAAAAATTTTACAAAAAATATTTTAATTTTTGTTTTCTTTACAGAAAGGACTCGGATTTCTGATTAATGATTGCAATTTAAATCATAATAATATTTGTTTGCCTTCAATTTATGTCAATTGTGGAGGTGTCTGGAGAATTGCTGGACTCGAATATGTGTCCACTTATTCCGACGATTCATTTCCAATGAAAGCGCTATCATTTCAACATAAATATACGCCTCCAGAAAGAGTAGACCAAACAAGGAGACCATCCGGACATAAATGGTTTAAATTTATAATTTTATTTATTTAATTAAAACCAATTAATAGGTCAGTCGATAGTTGGGGTTTGGGATGTCTTATTTGGGAGACATTTAATGGTTTGTTACCCGAAAGTAATAATTTGAAAACTATTGGGAAAGTGAGTCAAATGTTATACGAAATTTCATTTAAATTAATTGGAATCATTTGAAAGATACCCAAATCTTTGGTAACACAATATAAGGAACTCATAAGTAATGGTCCAAACAATAGATTGAGTCCATCCGATTTTATTACAAAATGTCGTTCAACAAATGGTTTTCTTAAAAATCCTTTCATCGATGCGATGCTATTTCTCGAAGAGATTCAGGTTTTGACTAAATAACTCTAATATTGAAATAAAGTTTATGTTGTGATCATTAGATAAAAGACGCGATTGAAAAGAATAGATTCTTTTCCAATTTGGACAATCAATTGGATTCTTTTCCCAAAGATATTTGTAAAAATAAAATATTACCGCAATTGATTACAGCCTTTGAGTTCAGTGCCATCGGTTCAGCCATTTTGGGACCACTTTTCAAAGTATTTTATTTTGAATCACTATTTTATATAAATTTTAATAATTTTATTTGAAAGATCGGAAAATTTTTAGATGAAGACGAATACCAAAAGAAAATAGTTCCCTGTGTTGTCAAACTGTTCGCCTGTAAAGACAGAGCTACCCGAGCAAAGCTTTTACAACAGGTCTGTCTTTCAATCAATTTTTTTTCATTTTTAAATAATGACAAACTTATGACTAACAGATGGAATCATTTATTAATTTCATTCAACCGAATGTCGTAAACGAAAGTGTTTTCCCTCACGTTTGTCAGGGATTCCTCGATTCAAATCCTGTAATTAGAGAACAGACCGTAAAAGTAAGTTTTAACAAAAAAGGGTTCTTTGTCTCAATTATTTTCATTTGATCAGTGTATGTTACATTTGGCACCAAAACTCAATTATCATAATCTTAACGAAGAACTCGTAAAGAATTTCGCACGACTTCAGACAAGAGACGAAGAGGGAGGCATTCGAACTAATACTACTGTTTGTTTGGGTAAAATTGCGAGTCATTTACATCCACAAACTCGTCAAACAGTTTTGATTCCGTCTTTTCTCCGTTCAATGAGAGATCCATTCCCTCCTGCTAGAATTGCAGGAATTCTGGCTCTTTCGGCGACTCAGAACTTTTATTCTCTCAAAGAATGCTCTACTCGTGTAATGCCCGCTCTTTGCCATCTTATTATGGATCCGGAAAAACAGGTTCGCGATCAGGCATTCAAAGCACTCAAAGGATTTGTCAGTAAATTAGAAAAAGTTTCCGAAGACCCAACTCTTGTCGAACAAATGGGTAACAATTTTTGTTTTATTTCCTTAAAAATCAAATTTTAATTGTTTGAACAGAGGCTGATCTGAACGCCGCCGGAAGTAATGTATCGTCGACTTTGGCTGCGAGTTGGGCGGGTTGGGCAGTTTCCTCTCTCGCCTCTAAATTCTACAGAACTAAGTCATCTCCAGATCCTAAAACAGGTTCGACTCCGACTCAAATTAATACAAACAAAGAAAATACAGAAATCACTGATAAGAAGTCCGAAAACGAAAGAACGCCTTCAATACAAAAATCAGAATCCGGTGAATCTACAGTCGATTACGACGAAGAGGTTTGGGGTAGTATTGATGGCGACACTTCTCAGACTAATACCAGTCGGAAATCTTTAGACGGTTGGGATGAAGACTGGAATGAAGACAATTCCACTGACAATCAGCTAAATGAAAACCCAAACACTAAAACTATTAATCGCCTCAAAACAGAAGACGAAGACTTTTTTGATAAATTCACGAACAATGAGTCAAATACTAAGACTTATACTTCTAATAAAAATTGGACTAAAAGTGAAAGAGTTAGGAATGATTCCGAAGGAAGTGATGACAAAACTGTGACCTTAAACACTAATGTGAGTTCCCTTTCATCTAATGAAGAGAAAAAAGGCGAACAAAGGCGTCAAATGAGAGCTAAAGACAACGAAGAAAAGAAGGCGAGAGAACGAAAGGCAACTAAAGGGCCCATGAAATTAGGCGCTCAACGTATCACTTGATGGTTGAGTCAGTACTTCATATCTAACAAATTGTATTTCGATTTGTATTTTTAATGGAAAACAAATTTTATCAGTGATTTAATTATTTAATTTTGTTTTCAATTAATTTCATCGAAATTATTTATTTTAATTAAACACAAAATAATTTTTAAATAAATAAAAGATTCAAAAATTAATGAAAACTTTTTAAATTATCTTAAGATTTGAGATACACTCAAAGACCGATCATATGAAGTAATCGGGAAATCAAAATTAGTTCATAACATGGGTTAGTTCATAAGATAGGTCATTTTAATATTATATGTAAAAATAATCAAGGAAAGCAAAATAATTCAATTTAAGTATAAATATCAGTTAATTTCTATTGTTTTAATTATTTAAAATAATTGTTAGTAATTTTATTTAGAATTTAAATTAAATTTTCATTAATTCAGATTATATTTGAAGAATTTTTCATTTTATTCATTGATCTCTATTATCAAAACTTTTTTTCTATAATTTAAAGGTTTGGTAATTTTTTCCTGATATTGGTTTGAAATCAGTTTAAAAATAAATTATTCTAAAATGCAGAAGTTCTGTTCAATATATAGATTCAATTATTTCATTAGTTCATACGATCGGTTATTAAAATGCATTAATTTTAGTAGTTTTGGTTAGAGTCTATACTTCATAACAAACGTCATTTCATATCATCGGTTTTCATAAGATCGGTCTCTAATAAACATTAGTGTCTATGGGAATGGGTTTTTAGATTTAGTTCATAAGAAAGGTCATTTCATAAGATCGGAACTTCATATGATCGGTCTTTGAGTGTATTGTCATAAAATATAAATTAATTTAAATAAAATGTAGTAAATACAGTAAACGCTGTGTGTTATGTTTTTGTCTGTTATGAATATCCGTGTCTTATGAACAAAAATTGATAGATTGGTTGGTTTTCTATACCTTTTAATGGTAAATTCTTTGCCTGTTATGAAGTTGTGTGTTTTGAATATCTGTATGTTATGAACAAAGGAGATGACTATCGATGATGGTAAATTTCCCCTGGAGTAGCTCCGAAACCAGATAGTGGGTATGGTATAGGACCTTTAGAAGATCAATGATATGTAGGTGTAATGTCCGCCAGCCACTGGCTTTTTCCGCTAGAGGGCCTTAAAGGTGAAAATTTTAAGTTCAAAATTATGGAAATATATATATATCAAATCATATGTTTTTGAGCATTCTGAAACCGAATCGGGCATTAGTTTTTATGAAAATATTCAAATTAAAAAGTTTTGAATGAAAAATAACATTTTCAATAGTTATTTTAATTTTTTTTAAATATTTAATTTATATTGAGGAGCATTTAGCGTTACCCGAAGCACATTTGACTTAAGATATATTCATTAGTCGGAAGCGCTCCTCATTGTACTTCATATAAATAAACAATAAAAACATTAAAAAATAAAATAGATATAATCATATTAAATAAAAATTCAATGATACAAGTAAAATATATACAAATAAATAATTGTTCAAAGGTTTAAGGATCGAAAGAACTGGAGTTAGAGTCAGAAAGCGTTTTATTAATATTTATTAATAATTCAATCAAAATGTGGTCCTATATTTGTTGACTCAGTAGACCATGCTTAATTAATTTACGGTGATTAGAAGTGTGCAGCTAAAAAAAGACAAACTAAAAAATTTTAATGAAATATATTTTACCCTTCATCTTCCCTTAAAGTTGATTCAATCTAAAAGTGGTCCTATATTTTTGATTTGACTATCTGGTTTCGAGCTACTCCAGGGGAAATTTACCATTATCGATAGTCATCTCCTTTCTTAGTATTTATGTCACAAAAATCTGTATGTTATGTATTTTACCTTAAAGTCTGACACAAAACATAAAATATCGAGTTACATATTATTGCATATAAAAATAATAATTTATTTTTGTGATTTTCTCATTTTTAAATTAAAAACATTTGTTATTTAAAAATAAATTAGGTAAATTAAATGACCAGAAAAGGCAATCAATTGATTCGAAAATTAAATCCTTGGATAACATCAATCGAATATCCATTATATCGATCTAATCAGACAAAATTACTAATTATTATTGTAAAATAAATTAATATTAACTGATAGTAACCAATTTTTATGTCTAATAATAAAATGAACAAAAATTGTCTTTTTGCCAGCTATGAACATTTTGTGTTATGAACAAATTTCCCTGGCATCTGCCGACTCATAACAGACAGCTTTTACTGTATTAGTATAAATTGAATAAATATTGAATAAATAAATACAATAAAATATTACATTACTTATAATTATATTTCCATTAATTATAAAAATTCTACCAATACTTTCCTCTATTACGGCAACCCCTCTATAACTTCAACTATATCTTCGGTCCCGACCAGTTTCCATAGTAGAGGTTTAAGTATAAATAGTTTTGTATTAATTATTAGGAAAAAATAATTAATATTTTTATTAACAATATTATATGAATATCATTATCATGATAAGTATATTTTAAAAAATATTTAAGTTTAATTATTATTTTAATATTGTTTTCAAAAAATAAATTTTACCATAAATTTTGTTCTAGTATAAATATACAATTTTATTCAATATAATTAATAGTTTCTCTTGTACAAATTATTCAGACAAAGATTAACTGAAAATCGTTAACCGGTTCACATTTCTTCGAATTTATATCACAAGCAACTAACCCTGCTAATATAGTATTCATGAAACTAATATAGAGTGAAATACAAAATATTAGACCCAAAAATATGACCCCAACATAACTAAGCAAAGTGACCACACCCATAAAAATGGCGTATGAAACGATAAGACAGTAGTGTTTCTTAACGGTTCCATAAAGAGCCAAACCGATGAACAGCACATTAATGCAAAAGAATTGTATTACAGCCCTTGTAATCCATATTACGTAATACAGTTCTGTATAGCCCTGTGTTTTAAATAATTTAATATTTGATTATATATTAAATAATTGTTATAAAATGAGTCTCATTTTAAATCACTTACAACTCTTTCCATAAAATAGATAAAAGTGAATAAACTCACAATTATTAAATGGATTAAACAAAAGGCAATTAAAGCCTTTTGTCTTCGCACAGAATAATCAAACATTTCTTTTTAATGCGTGAAAAAATAACTTTTGAATTATATTTTATTCGATAATTTAGTTATGAATTATAAGTTGTATTAACGCAGTAATGAATTGTGAACTAAAGTTTAAACCACTGTTTAAGTATTGGAATGTGTAATAAGAGTTGCAAGGGCAAAGTTTAATGAATTTAAGAAAAATATTTTATTTCATAAACATCCATGCTAACTGCATCCTCTAATTGAAATAAATATTTATCTTATAGTCATGTATTAAGTTGTAACTAAAATGACCAATGTTGTTTTCCTGAATACCTCCTAGAAGGGTAAAATCAGCAAAATACAATTTGGGCTTTTAATACATTATATTCAATAGACAAGTAATAGGTTTATTAAGTTTTTTTCCTGTAATGGACTGTTTTTTCTAATAACCAATTTGAAGCGCTTTCCTTTGAACATCCTTGGTTATTATTTACGGTAATTAACTGTGTATTTAGATGTAAACTATTTTAGATGTTTTGATTTGAGTAATGTTAAGAGTTACAAGAATAAATTTTATTTAATATAAGAAGTGTTTTATTTCATAAATATCCTTGCTAATTATTTAGTTTAAAAATTATATACATATGAGTAAATGAAAAAATTTGCAAGTGCAATTTGTAAATATTGATTCCAAAAGAAGACATTTTGCATAAGCTTTACCTATTTAATATTAATAAACTAATCATGAAGGTTTTTAAAAGGGGATTTCATTAGAAATTCATTAAAAAATAATTTGTGCTAGATGAATATTTTCCACAACCAAAAGTTATTAAATTCTTACTTCATTCACATTTAAATTTAAAGGAAGCGCTGATTTATGTTCATTAATACCAAACTTAAAATTAATAAAATAATATAAAATTATGTATAATTGTATATGACTTTATTAATAGAATGATCATAATAGCTTTTATCCTAGGATAAATAATAAGTTATTGAATTTTATTTGATATATATTAAACATTACCAAGGTATGATCTATATTAAAATACCAAGGCATTACCATGCATCTCTTACTTTATAACTTTTATTTTATTATTATAGTAGAGGTCTTAATATTTCATTATTAGATATAAAAATTGGTTTAACTCATTCATATAACTTTCTTTAAAATTAGTTTTCAAACGACATTCGTTGAACACTAATAACTAATTGAAAGGTTTTTAAGTTTTGAAATTATTTTTGGAGTTATTTTTGCCAAAAAAGTTAATATTTTAGTAAGTTTAAATTATTAATATTTTTATCATGTTAAGTTTACATTAGTAAGTATTTTAAGTTAATTAATAATTTGATAGTATTATTAAAAATAACTTTTACAAAGAATTTTGTTTTAGAATAAAATATTCAATTTTATTCAGTATAATTCATATTTGTTCTTGTACAAGTTATTCAGACAACATCTGGATAAACATTTAACTGAATATCGTTAACCTGATCACTTTTCATAGTACTTATATCATAAGCAACTAACCCTGATAAAACAGTAATAAAAAATCCAATATATAAAGGAATACAAAATATCTCTCCTATACTTATGACACCACCAAAACCAACAACCAAAGTGACCACGCCCATAAAGATGGCGTACGAAACGATAAGACAATAGTGTTTCTTAATAACTCCATAAATAGCCAAACAGATGAACAATACATTAATACAAAAGACATGTATTATAGATCTCATAATAAAGTTCTGTTTAAAATAAATTAATATTTAATTAATAAATGATTTGTAGTTTTATTTGTTAATTGTTACCAAGGTTATTTCAATATAATACTTACATTAAGGGGTAATTCAATAGTGAGGACAGTAGTGAAGAAAATCGCAGTTAATAAATGGATTACACAAAAGACAATTAAAGTTCTTTGTCTTCGCATAGAATTATCGATCATTTTTTCAAAGTTTTCTTTTAATTGTTTAGAAACAAAATTTTTGAATTTACTATAAATCGATATATTAGTTATGAATAATAAGTTGTAATAACGAAGTAATGAATTGTGAACTGACATATAAACTACTGGAATGAACTACTTATTCGAATTTGAAATAATAATTGCAAGGGCAAAGTTTAAGGAATTTATGAAAAGTATTCCATTTCATAAACAACCATGCTAAATGCATCCTTAAATTGAAATAAATATTTTTCCTTTAATTTTATATTGAGTTGTAACAGGAATGACTAAATTGGTTTACCTGGATACCTCTTAGGAAAGTAAAATCAGCAAAATACCACCTGGGATTTTGATACATTATATTCTAAAGACGAAAATTAGGTTTATTGAGGTTTTTTTTCACAAAAATGTGATGTTTTTTCAAATATCCACTTTGAATCACTGCATTTTTTGGACATCTCTGATTATTATTAATAATTAACTTTAGATGAAAAATATTTTAAATATGAGTAATGTTGTTACAAGAACAAATTTTATTTAATATAAGAATTGTTTTATTTCATAAATATCCTTGCTAATTGTTTAGTTTAACAATTATAAAAATATGAGTAAATTAAAAAAAATTCAAATTCAATTAGTGACTAAATATTGTTTCCAAAATAAGACATTTTACACAAACTTTATCTATTTAATATTAATTAAATAATCATGGAGGATTTAAAAAAGGGATTCGACCAGACATTCACTAAAATATAATTTGTGCTAGATGAATATTTTCTACTTCCAAATGTTACTAATCTCTGACATCATCAGACATGGCCAATAGGGGGGGGTATTTCAAAATACCCCCCCCTGGAGCCGAAAATTTGGAAAAATACCCCCCCCTG
>JAQFZM010003191.1:0-11571 GCA_034695785.1 Galumna obvia
TGTAATCATTAATAGATATCATATAAGAGATGGATATCGATAATACAGGAAAGATTGAATCTATGCTTACAAATGACGATCAGGTTAACTCTTCAGGAGTTGTCTCAATAATTTTAACAAATTTTTATTCAAAAAAATTCACCTCTTATTTAGAGTTGATAACCAAACAATATTTTCATGATTTCAGTCAAATACACTTAATATATTACCAAATAGTTTTTAAATTATATTTTATTTTATATTTAATAACCAATTATAATGAATAAAACTAACGTTTATAAAATGACTGATATGGTTAACTAACCGATAAGGTTAACTAAATCCTCATCCCCGAACTGGTTAACGCTATCGGTCTTCGACTGTAATTCAATATAATAATTATCAATTATTTTCAGTACCTATAAATTTTCCCATGATAAGTTGCATGAACTTATATCATATATATATAATTTATATGATTAAAATATAGATTTTATAAGGATTAAATTCATGATTAAATTCAATTAAAAATGTTGTTTAACGCTAATTCTTTATATATTAATAAAATATTTCATAAAATTTAATATTAAGGATCCCCAACTTTGAAACTACTCGTAATGTTTGGTATATATTGTAAGATTTGGACTCCAAAAGCGGGCATAACATTAAAAAGAACGAAACCTGATTTGTACAGAGGGTTGTGCTATATCCCAGGTGTAGAAGAGTTTTCGCCCTTTACGTTGACCAAAATATTAAGAGGGTAAGGAGATATATGGAATCAAATTTGGGATTTTTGGGAAAAAATTTAACGTAAACTACAAAAGATACAAATTTGGTTTTGATTCAATAAGTCTTTATAATTTAAGCTTAATATATTTTAAAGAGAATGACTCTCTAACTTAATGTTATTACGGATAATTTCCATATAAAATACAAAAATTAATTGAAATATAATTAAAATGTTGTGTTCATAATAAAAAAATTATTTTTTAACAAATTTTTAAAATATAAATTACTAAAATTAAATATTTCTAATTTAATAAAGGAACTCTCCGTGATTTTAAGATTTATTAGTTTTTATAGCTCTTTATTTTGATGTAAAAATAAGTAAAATATTTTATGGGTACGATTTAAAATTAATTTTTTGTATTTTATATATGCAAATTCTCCGTGACAACATTAAGTTAGATAGTCATTCTTTTTAAAATATATTAAGCTTAAATTATAAAGATTTATTGAATCAAAACTAAATTTGTATGTTTTATAGTATTCGAGAAAAATTTTTCCAAATTTGACCCCCTATATCTCCTCTCTCTTTTAATATTTTGGTCAAAGTAAAGAACGAAAATTTTTATAATATATTCTAGAATCGAATAAAATGGAGTACATTCTGATCTTGGATATAGCAAAAAACCCTGTACAAATCAGACTTCGTCCTTTATAATGTTATGCCCGCTTTTGAAGTCCAAACCTTTCAATATAAACCAAACATTACGAGTAGTTTCAAAGTTGGGGATCCTTATTTAATATTTAACTCTTAAAACTTTTTATTTTGAATTCAAAACAAGTTTTTTTTAATAAAATCATCATTCATTCATTTTTTGATTATAAAAGTTTTTAATTAATTTTCTTTTATGAGATTTTATTAAATAAATTTATTTATATATAATTTCCTTAAAAATTTCATTTATTTTTATAAATTTTTAGAATATGTGATGAATATTTTACAAGAACATATTAAAATTGTTAAAATTATTCTTTTTAAAGTTTTACTATAATTATTATAAAGATAATTTTTGGAAAAATAATTTCAAAAATATTAAGTATAAAAGAAATAAAATAAAATATATTACAAATAGTATAAAGATTAACAAGATGATTCCAATCTAATGCCATTAAATTATCTTGATTATCGAATTCTTGACAAACTTTTGAATTAATTTTAAAAATAGAGGAGTCTTTCCTCCATTTTTCCAAAAGACCCATTTCTTTAATTCTTGTTATTCTGCAAAATATTATTTGATATAATATAGCATCTTGATCATTTTTGGTACTAACCTTTTTTTAAAATCATTTTTAAATATAAAATTCTTTTTGAAAACAAGAGTTTTTAATTCAAAGAAAATATTGGATTCTTTATGAGGCGGTGGAGTCTTATAAGGTAGGTGATTTCGTACAATATAATGATCTAGAACATCCCTATCGCCAATAAATGCGTACTTTCCTACTGGATCTCTCATCATATCAAATGCTTCCGTGAGATTCGAAATTGTTTTTAAGTATTGACCCATTTTTTGGTAGATATCAACTCTATATTCCTTCAAGAAATATAAACCAGGTACTCTTATAATTATTTTTTTGGTTCACCTTAAAAATTGATTGAAAGGACCCTTCCTTTAGAATTAGTATTTGAATTTCACCATTTCTTTGAGCTTCTAATAAGTCATAAACGGTTTCGATTGACTTTTGTTCCCTCATTGACATCATATGCGAATAAACACATCCGCCATATATTGTCGTTAATATAAGACAAGACATAATCCAAAGAATTAACATAAACTTAAGAAAATACTCAAAACTTGTTAATTTATTAATAGATTGGTTTAGAAGAATCTCTAATAATAACCAAAAAATGTCTTGGGAAGTTCCTTATAAAAGTTATTAATTATTAAAAAAAAACAAAAAAAATTGATAATAAAGTTTATTAATTAAATATAACAATTATTAAATAAACTTTCTATATACAAAATTAACAAGAACTATTTTAGTAATTATTTTTCCCGAAAAAAATCTATTCCTTATAAATTATAAATTATAATTTATAAATAATTACAAACAAAAAAATGATTAAATGGTTATGAGTTTTTTTTAACAACATAATTGTTTAAGTTATTAATGACATAATTTTGTTACTTATTTTAGATGTTATTAGAGCTTATAGTTAAAGCTTCTTCTTTTCCCTTTATATTGTGATTGGAATCCATATAATGGAGACAAATGTTTAAAAATATTGATAAACTCCAAAGTTATAATGAAGCAAGTATAACTTGCAAAGAGTAAGATAATAATGCAAGTTTAATAACTCTTAAAAATTTTATAAAGATATATAAAGTTATAAAAACTTTAAATTTTATCATAAATTAATCTAATTTTCAAGCAATTATTAATCTAATCCAGTTCATTTCCATATTCGAATCGTCATATTTAATGGACGCACCTCTTCATTGGTTTCCTTAAATCGGGTATTAAATGATTTAACCTCACATTCACAACCGGTGAGAACCCATTTACTCCAATTTCCATTAATTATTTTTACAGTTCCGATGATATCACTTTCACTACAGTGTTCTGAATAATACTGTGACTGTATTGATATTAACCTTGGTGAACTTTCTTCTTGTTGTTCACCTAATTGTGCTGCCTTATCACCAATAACTCTAAAAAATACTCCTTCATATTCAACGCTGATATCATTCCAAATCATCCATAGCCATATGTCCCATGGTGATTTATCCTTAGGCAGTTGTATATAAGTGAAACCAATTGGTATTACATTTGATTTCAGTTGATTTAACTCTGAATTTATTTCATTCTTCAGTTTTTCTCTTTGAATGATCTCTGAATCCAATTTTAGTTTGATTTCAATCATTTGATTCTCAATTATAGACCGACCTTGGTCATTATTTTTATAAATTTGTTGTGTAGTCTTATCCAGGATTTTCTTTCGAAAAGAATAACTGATTGTCTTCACCCAATAAACTACTTTTTGAGAAAAAATTATTGAAAATATTAGAAATTTTATTAAATAATGTTTAATTTAAAAATATTAATATAAAATTAAAACTAAAATTATTGTAATATTATTTGATCATGGTTATATAATTACCAAAACTTATTTGTCAATTTAATAAATTATAATAAATATATTTTAATTTTATTTAATTTCTATATACCTTTAAACATGGTAAATAGTTGGAGATTTATAATATTATATTTTACTAGATATATAAAATACTCATTAAAAATAACCTTGTTCTAAGATCAATATTGATGCACATTTAGTTATTCAATTAAAATTATAGTACAAAATGAATAGATATGTTTGAAAGAAAAAACTTTTAAATACAGATCTCTCGCAAATAATTATTATTTAAAATTAAATAAAATTATGTTAATTATTTGATAATTTATAAAGGTAATTAGTAAAAATGTAACATTTTGTATTGATGAATGACACGGATATTGTGAGCCTTAACTCATTAAAATAGGAACATTAATTATTATCATAAACAGTTAAAAATGTTATATTTTAATTAATAATGAATCTTGGTAAAATTATATATTTTTTTTGAACATTTGTTTTGTTTTTACGAACATCTAAAACAATGATTTTATTAATGATTTTGTGTTGTCATTGTAAACAAAATAATTTAATAGAAATAAATATTAAGTCATTTTATTTATCATTGATTGAAAAGTATTAATCTATGTCATTTATTGATTTATTATTTATTAAAAAAACATTCTGATTAAATTACTCATATAATTCAATCAATATTTATTTTTATTTATGATGTTCTTTGGATTTACAAATTATTACATAAACATTATCTTGATAAATAATACTAGTTACTTATAGAGGACAGCACAATTTATGAAAGAGTTATTATTTTTAAAGTTTATTCCTTTTTTTTATTTTTTTGTGAAATTATTCTCACATTATTTTAGAAAACTCTTGAAACAACTGTTCGGCCATTGAAGACATTCCGTATCAGTTCGAGAGCACAGCACAACGAGTGCCAATTAATCCTAGAAAACAGCTCAATTTATATTTGCAAGAGCATAGCCTTCTAGCTCAACCTCTAAATTTAAGGCCTTCTGCTAAAGATTACTCTAGGGAATAACTAGATTTGGGCTAATTTTCTAAATATGATAATTGCCTAGATCATGTTTTATTTAAATAATATCACTGTTTCGATAAACAATTAATGTTATCACTAATTGTGTTCATTAGTTTCTTATCTTTTAATCTAATATTTTGTTCTAATTTTTGTAATTATTTATGTTATGATTCCTAATATTAATAGTAATAATCAAAATTTAAGCAATAAGCACAATAAACGGATAACTTAATACCTTAATTAATAATTTTAACTTGTTGAAATATGCAATAATTTATTTGATACTAAGTAGTAAACCTTTTGTTCGAAAGTAACCGATGAAAATTATCTTGGTATTATTGAAAAGCTATGGTTTCATAGAATTTATTTGTAAAATCATCTTCGGTCAATGACAATCTGATACAGTGAAATTGTTCAGAACAATACAATGTAAAACCTTTAATGAAAGATAAATTTTTCTTGATAAAAGAATTTATTAAACTTGAATATTTTAAGTTCGAAAAATATGAAAATTTAATCCCTCCCTAATACCATTTTATTTATTTTAAATATTTGAATTTTATTTAACAAAGAATTCTATCTTTTATTTCTCCTTTGATGTACTAAGTTTCATCAAAATTGGCTTAATAGCTTTTGAATAGGATCATATTAAATTTTTTTATAGACCTAATTTGGCATGCTTTTATATTCAAAATAAATAAGTTTATTAGAATGTAACAAATCGCATATAAACTTACATATTATCTAGTTAATATAAATTGTAAGTATAAAAATTTATCGAATAAAAACTTTAAGTAAATAGGCATTTTCCCAAAACGACATTTCATATTTGACTATCTAATATATCAATGTTAAGATTATTAGTAGGGGTACTCATTGGTGGAGGTCCGGAAACACAGCATATAATAAATAACCCAATTAGTGTAGTTACGCCCTTTTACGTATATAATTCAATTTACAAAGAGCTTATCTATTAACTATTGAACTAGGTGTTTCCCGACAAAAGGACCTTCAAGATTGTGTTCCACTACTAATAAGCTTACCATTGATATACTACACCCCGGGTTGGTGTTGCCCTAAATACCAAAGTGCATTTTACTTTCAAAAATTGTCAACTTCAAATTGACCTCCCCGATTTTGGGTTGACCTAGGTCAAATTTTTTTTCATTTGAAAGCTAATTCAATTTATATTCGACTCACTTTGAGATCTTTTAGATTTTTTCATGGATCAGGGTTTACCTTCTTATTGGTTAAGGTTCTTTTATCATAAATTAATCTAATTCTCAATCAATTATTAATCTAGTCCAGTTCATTTCCATATGCGAATTGCCTTATTTAATGGACGCACCTCTTCATTGGTTTCCTTAAATCGGGTATCAATTAATTGGGGATATTATAAATTAAATACATTATTCACACCCTTTAGGGGCAATCAATTTAAGGGGCATCACTTTTTTTAATAATTGATAAAATCATTTATAATAAAATATTTTATTTAATATACAGTTAAGGAAAAAACTACCCTAGGTCACATAAACCTTGACAGTTTTTGAATGTATCAAGATAATTTAAAAAGCTTTCCAGTAAATTGATCTTGAATATCTAAAGTTTATGAAAAATAAATAAAAGGGATATTTATATACTGATGAAATTATTTTATGTTCGAGTTAATATAAACCAATACCTTTTGAATTAATAGATAATTTTTAAACAATTGCTAAATAAATAATCAATATTTTATATTTTTCTGATAGAGGAAATAAGGTTGTTTGAAATGACACCAAGGTCGTTGAAATCAGATAACAAATAAAAGATCATTGCTAGTTTGAATTAAATGGTTGTGGCCAAACATTTTGATAGCGAATTGTCATTATAATCTGAAAATGTTGATAGGTCATTTATTTTGTGATATTTCTATTGAGAAAGATAAAATAAACAACATTGTGGCTGGACACTCTTTGAATAAACGTAAAACAATGTAGCAATAAAAAGTCAAATTTGACGACATTTTTTGACGAATTTATCAAAGTTTTAAATCAAAAAGGTAAAAAATATGTTTATTATGATACAAATTTTTTGTTATTAATTTTTTATAAACCCTAATCATTTCAGTGAAACCCTTTTTAAAATCTGTTGATCCATTACAAAAATATCAATGTATAAGTAACCGTAGGTTGTTTTGTCCTTAATCGTATATTAACTGTAATTTAAAATAAAGTCAAATAAAGAAACGGGCTGGGTGCGAAATGATTAAATATATTACATTTTACTATGTAAATGTAGTGAATAAGATCTAAAATGATGTCATTCTTATGTAATAATTGCATTTTAGTGCGTTTAATACATGCTTTATTATATTTGTATTAAATGTAACAAAATTTGAAATGATTTATATTTTTTTGTCTAAAAGTTTTAATTTTTAGATAACAATTCTAGTTTTAAAAATAATACATTTATTATATGCTTTAATAGTAAAATAAAGCAACATGACTTATTTGTGAAAAAAGGGCAAAATGCTCTTTTTTAAAGCATGTCTGGCCACTCTATTCATATTCAATGATTGAAAAAACTCTTAAAAAGTATCAAATTGTTGTTAAAACACATACAATTAGTCGTGTATTAAATTTAAAAACAAAATCGAGTCGAAAAAGTGTCGGACAAGTTGTGTCACCGATTAAAAAGCCATTGAAAGTGAGAACCAATTCTAATATTAAATATGTTAATAATGAAACAAATAAAGAAAACCCTCCGAGTCAGCGATCAATGGCCAGAGATCTCAAATGTAACGAAAAAAGCATTCGAAATATTATATCAATTGATTTAAACAAAAAAGTGAAGAAAAAATGTGGAGTCCATTCCCTTAATGAACGTCAAATTAGCCAGCGAAAAACCGCCGCTCGGAAACTTTATGAGAATTATTTGGCTAAAAATCGGTATAAATTTGTTGTTTCTTTAGACGAATCATGGATTTATATGTCTAATACTGGTGGACAGAGAGATATTTATTATGTGAAAAGAGGAGAAATGGATGAAAAACAGTTTAAAAAAGTTAGAGAAAGACATCCAAAAGGGTTTATGATTGTCGCCGCCGTTTCATATCTCGGGAAACTTTCTCTGATTCGTGTCCAGAAAAATGCCAAAATTAATTCAGATTATTATTGCAAAAATGTTTTGAAACCTATTTATAGAAATATTAGTAAATTGTATCACAAATCTGATCACAAAAATGTTTGGTTTCATCAAGACTGTGCTTCGAGCCATTTCTCGGTTAAAACTGTCCAAACTTTGGTTAAACTTCGAGAAAAATACGGAATTAATTTTATTCCAAAAACAGATAATCCGGTTAAAAGCCCTGACATTGCAATTATGGATTTTTGTATTTTTGGGTTATTAAAACAAGCGATTAATAAACATAAACCTAAGGACTTGACAGAGCTCTGGAAAGTTACAAAACGAGAGTGGCGTAAACTTTCCATGGTCACTATTCGTCGAGCGTTGATGGCATGGAAATATCGCTGCCGTTTAGTAGTTAAAAGGTCAGGTCATCACATAGAAAATGTAAATCACTCAAAGAAAGTGTACTTTTAATTATATAAATAATAAAAATCTTTGCATTTTTGAGTCCGCATTCTGTAAATCCCAAATGAATTGACGACTTTCGCAAAGAAGACAATCACGTGTTCCTTGTTTATTTGTAATGGAATAGTTTTTCTCTTTTATTGTGTTCCGATCAATAGTTACTAAATACGAGTCTCCATCTTCTCCTCTAAAATATGGATGAAATATAAGAATGTCTTCACTCCAATATATGGTAAAACTCGGTTTTGATTTCTTCCATACACCAATTGACAGATCACAAATAAGTTCTATCGATGTCTTTAGAATAGATTTTGTTTTAGACATTAATATAGTTTTCAAAGTTGTATACCTTATCCTCTGACCAACAATTGTAGACAAAAGAAGTTACCTTATTCAGTTTATATTTAAAACCAATTCTGTGTGTTTTCGAGGCATTGGTTTGTCTTAGAGAACCTGATATTAACTCCACTCTTCTTTGAGTTGAATCCAATTTGAATTCATATTCTGTTCCGCTTTTGTTGACTACTCTATAGGTATAGTTATTATAATCCGAATAGTTTTTATAATAACTGAAGCCTTCATATGTTTCGTTGGGTTTTATAAAATCACAGAACTCTTCGCAATCGATGGAAACGAAGAAAAGAATTGACAGAAATATTGTAATGAATGACATTTTTTGGATAAAATTTTTCTTTTAATTCAATGCTTTAGAAATAAAATAATTTGAATTAAATAACGATTTTTGAATTAAAACTATTATGGAATACAACAATGCATTCATTAAAAGGTAATTTTACTTCGGTTTGGGTTTTAGATATGAATTTAGTTTTCAAAGTTGTATAACTTATTCACTGCATAACAATTGCAATATTCAGTGTTTGTCTTATCTGTTCCTACGATATGTTTATAGCGATATATTTTGTGTCAAATTTTATATTATTTTTATTGAATTACATAAAAAATTAGAAATAAAAATATGAAATAATTTTGTTTTAATAATAAAATAATGAAATCATTGAAACAAATCATTCAAAGGATGACCTCATCTAACGGTAGATTTGAGCAAATTTTCTGTTTTGATAGTTCTTTCCAAAGAGTGAAGCGTTAGTTATGAAGGCTTTTTTCTGAGGAAACAAAAGAGACAAACGATTGCAACGATTATAAGTAAAATCACAATTACTATAACAAATGGAATCAGGAAATGGTTTTTATTTGTAGTTTCAAAGCATTTGTTCAAAAGTTTAATCCTATTCTTTCTTAAAGAACACTAAAATAAAAGAGTTTCAGAATTAAATTAATTGATATTCAATGTATTGTTTGTCTCACATTCCCATTGATGTCATTTGTAGTGAAGCAATACATGGGCTGTCCCTCAATATTAGCGAAGAGAATGAATCCATTATTATTTCCATCGAAACTAAGAAATGCCTCCAAATTACTGAAGATATTATTCTCTAATTTGCGAATAATTTGAAGAGTTTTACAATTAATAAAAGAATTGATTTCACTTTTGTTTGGATTAAAATAGTATTTCTCTTCTCTTGAGTTGCGGTCAATCGTTACTAAAATCAATTCATTCTCTTCACTGAATACAAGAATATTTTTATTCAAATGTATTTCATAACTTTCATAATATGCATCTTCTTCTCCATCAATAGATTTCTCCGCAATAATACACAAAAGTTTTGTTGAATACTTTAGATTAAAAATTAAACTTTATTTTTGTTATCAAAGTATACCTCATTCACTGCCGAACAGTTATAAATGAATTTTTTAGAATTGAATTCAAAATAAAAACAAATTCTATGTCTATTCGAAGGATTGATTGAGTGTTTAGTATTGGGTTTTAACTCCACTTCTCTTTGTATTGAATTCAGTTTAAATTCATATTCAGTCCCTCTTCTGTTGAATACTCTAAAGGTATAGTTATTATAATCCGAATAATTTTTATAATAACTGAGGCCTTCATATATTCCATTGGGTTTTATAAAACTACAAAAGTCTTCGCAATCGATGGAAATGAGGAATGAAATTAAGAGATGTATTGAAATGAATGACATTTTTTAGAAAAAAACTATTATTTAAATTCAATGATTTATTAATGAATTTAAAATAAAATCATTTGAATTAAATAACGATTTTTGAATCCAAACTATTATGGAATACAACAATACATTCATTAAAAGGTAATTTTACTTCGTTTTTGTTTTTATAACTCTTACCACTATTTTCACACCAAATGTTTGTCGAAGTCTTTAGAATAGATTTGGTTTTAGACATGAATTTAGTTTTCAAAGTTGTATACCTTATTCACTGAAAAACAATTATTATATTCAGTGTTTGTCTTATCTGTTCCTACGATATGTTTATAGCGATATATTTTGTGTCAAATTTTATATAAATTTTATTGAATTAAATTTAAAATTAATAATAAAATTATGAAATAATTTGGTTTTAATAATAATATAATGAAATCATTGAAACCAATCATTCAAAGGATGACCTCAACTAACGGTAGATTTGGACAAATCTTCGGTTTTGATAGTTCTTTCCAAAGAGTTAAGGGTTAGTTCTGAAGGTTTTCGTCTGAGGAAATAAAAGAGACAAACGATTGCAACGATTATAAGTAGAATCACAATAACTATAACTATTGGAATCAGGAAATGGTTTTTATTTGGAGCGACAGTTGTGGTGATAGTTGTAGTTTCATAGCAATAGTCCAAAAGTTTAAACCAATTCTCTCTTAAAGAGCACTAAAATCAAAGAATTTTATATTTATTTCAATTCAATGTATTGTTTGCCTCATTTTCTTTGGTGTCATTCATTTCAAAGCAATAGAAGGGCTGTCCTGTAATGTTAGCGAAGAGAATGAATCCATAGTTATTTCCTTCGAAACTAAGAATTCCCTCCAAATTATTGAAGAGATATTTCTTCAAATTTCTAATGATTTGAAGACAATGTTTTGAATGAGTTTCACAGTCTTTACAAGAAGTTTGTTGAGTACCGTCGGGCATATCATAGTATTTCTCGACTCCAGACTTGCGATCAATGGTTACTAAATATCGATATTCATTACCACTTAAATATGGATGGATTACAAGAATACTATCAC
>JAQFZM010003192.1:0-11571 GCA_034695785.1 Galumna obvia
TTATAAAATATTTAAAATGTTTAATATCGCAGTTTGCGATCAAAAACAAGTTATGCATTCCTTTAATTGTGATTTAGATTACAATTTATTAATTATTATATTCGCTTAACTACAAAAAATTAGGAAATAATTATTTAACTAGTAAGTCAATTAATTAATGATTTGATTTTGTTTTAGTTTAAAATAAATAATAATTTTATCTAATTTTTTATCCAATTTCATAAACAAAAATAAGAATATTTGTTTATATTTATTTAGGATGACCATGACACCAATATTCTTCCCTAGTTCAATAGAAAATGCTAGCAAAGAAGCAAGCAAGGAAACATGATTAATTTTTTTTATTGAACTTTATATTGAATTCTATTAAAATTCATATTAAAATAATTTAAACATTTTTAATGGAATTTCACATTTGTATCTAAATATACTTAATCCTAACAAATACTCTATTTTTTAGCTAGAACAATGGCAGACATGTGAATGTTCAATGAGAATATTTAATATTAAATTTATATATTTATGACTAATAGTATAAGTTAAACAAAAAAATCAGAGATGATTTTTTGTCCACTTTTTTAGCCAAATTCATGCGTATGTTATGAGTCATAACTTATTATATGTTTACCTCTTGTGACTATAAATAATCGTTTCAAAAATTTTAAGAAATATTAACCTTGGAGATAAAAACTTTCTTATCTCTTTTTATGAGAAGACAACCTTGACCATTTGATTTATTGAATTACTTTGTATTTCGATTTTGATTTATTATAAGTATATTCTTTTCCATTAGAATCTTAACCTTGATCAGAGTTTTTTTTTCGAAAAAAGGAGTTATTAAATTAAAACGTTTGATATCATCAAACGATGTCTGAATACGAAAACAAGTACATATACAAAACTTTACTCCGTAAAAGTAGTGATAAAGTAAAACATAGAAAATATAATAGAAATATATTAAAATAGTATCAATAATTACCAAGATAAAATTGATTTTAAAAGTACAGTCACCGATCGTTAATTTGAACAAGTTTGGTTTCGAACATTTGGTTCAAATTATCGGTTAGTTCAAATTAATGTTTGAAGGAATAAAACATATTAAATACATAATTTTGTGATTTTATATAATACACTCAAAGACCGATCATATGAAGTACAGATCTTATAAAATGACCTTTCTTATGAACTAAATCTAAAAACCAAAGCCCATTCCCATTGACACTAATATTAATTAGAGACCGATATTATGAAACCGATTGTTATGAAGTATAGACTCTAACCAAAACTACTAAAATTAATGCATTTTAATGAACGATTGTATGAACTAATGAAATAATTGAATCTATATATTGAACAAAACTTCGGTATTTTTGAATAAAATATTTTAAACTGATTTCAAACAAATATCAGGAAAAAATTAACAAAACTTTAAATTATAGAAAAAGGTGATGATAATAGAGATCAATGAATAAAATGAAAAATTCTTCAAATATAACCTGATTTAAATGAAAATTTAATTTAAATTCTAAATAAAATTACTAACAATTATTTTAAATAACTAAAACAATAGAAATTAACTGATATTTATACTTAAATTGAATTATTTTGCTTTCCTTGATTAATTTTACATATTATATTAAAATGACCTATCTTATGAACTGACCGTTGTTATGAACTAATTTTGATTTCCCGATTACTTCATATGATCGGTCTTTGAGTGTATTCTTAAAATAATAGCAAATAATAATGAGTTTATAATTATTCAATTATACAATTTGGTCCTTTTCTTTCAAATTATCCGATTCATACAAATGCATTGCAATGAAAATTAGCTAGCTACTTTAAAATGGGTTAATTATTTTCTTTAAATAATAGCAAAACAGAGAACATTGTTTTGGAATCGATTACTATTAACTTATTTTATTAGAATTAAAACACATTTATTTACATATGATATGATATCCAATCAATTTTATATACAATATTTAGTGAAATATGTTTTAATAATAAGTAATAGAAATGGAGAACAAAAAATTGTTTAAAAAAATATTATTAATGCTTTCGATGTTCGCTAAACAAATAAAAAGATTAGAAAATTATTTTTTGTTAAATAGAAATTCTTATATAAAAATTATATTTATGTCAACAAAATTGAAATCCAGGGTTCTTTTTTGAGAATTTCCAGGAATTCAATGCACTTTAGGTTCTAAAGAGAGCGATAAGCGTTAAAATCTTGGAAATAAGTGAACTCAGAGTGATATCAATAAAAGTTAGAGTAAAATGAATGCAATAAATGTCACAAAATTATATTATATAACATTTTATTATTCTTTTGTGGAACTCTTCGATACAAAAATATACAAAAATGTAAATTCAGTTAAACTACAACAGAATGAAAGCACTTAAGATCGACAAACAATTTGATTAAATGCATAAATCGATGTATTGATCGTCTGATCATTGGTTCACTTCATTTGCAAAATAATTGTTGAATCGATTCCTTTTATTGCAATTCTCTCATACTTTTCGATAATAAACTGAATAATGAGTTTAATATAACCAATAATTTAATTATAGTTCCAATTGATTCCAATGTATTCAGAGATGTTTTGCGAATCTTTACAAACATTCGTCACTAAAATCTTAAGCGTTGAGTAAAATTGAAATTTTCTTAGAAATGATTAAAATTTAAGGCTTTAATTATATGCTGTCATTGCGTTTAGTTTTTATCATAAAAAATAAATATAATTTAATTGAAAATAATTATCGTTTGTCATAACCAGTATTTGAAGGAATCGTCAAAATTAAGTTCATAAACAGTTAATCTATGGCTTTGAAATTAAGTGTTTTTCTTAATAGAACGGCACCGATAGAGGATTACAATCTGTGACTCATTTATAGATATATTATCTCAAAATTTTGTCAAAAAATCTGTGAAAACAAATTTTAGGAGATTTCTTCGTTACTATTATTTTGTTCAAAAAATAAAATTCTCAATATTCAGGGGTTAGTCAATTGACAAGATTCCTATTGTTCTGTTCATCTGAATATCTGTTCAATGATATAATATATTATTACAAATATATTATATTAAAATTAGAGTCAATTAATTTTCTCTTAAAAAAAACTACAATAATATCAAAACATTTTGAGTCTCAAATCAATTGAGTTAAAACATCATTGGGTTAACTGACAGATATAGTAAAGCAATTTCTTAACCCAAACAACAAATTACTAAATACTAGCTTTTCTGTTGAGTTAACTAATCGATTGGATTAACTAATTAGACATGAGCAAGCTACTTTACTCAAATGATTGGAGACAGTATTATTATATTTTTATTTGGAATTATATAATACAGTGTATATTCTTTAATATTGACTCCATTTCTAATTCATTGAAGATATTCTTTTTTTTTAAATCTCGAAAAGTCTTAAATAAAATTTTGAGACTAATGTTTACTGAAAATTATAAAATGATTTTTAGATAAGGCCTTGATTATAACTTGCTCATTTTAATCGACTTCCTTATAGCAACAATACTTAGGACTAACCGTTAATATTAACTATTTCTCAGAAGTCGAGTCAATAAAGAAGTCGGAGTGAAATAAGTTGTAAAATAGTTGAAGTAGTGGTCAATAATGATTATGATGTGAGTCCGTGTTGTGTGTCGTGTGTTGTGTGTGTTGGATGTGTTGTGTAAGTGTCTTACGTCTGACCATTTCATTATAAGAAAGTTATGTCATTCAAGAAATATTCGTTTTTCTGACAAATAAAAGTGCGTTTTAGTAGAGATTTGTAATAATAAGTTATATAACGTTTTTATGTCTTATCTCAAGCGATACAAATGATTAATACATATAATCGTTATATAATTCAAAGTAATTCAAAGTGTAATACAATTGAAGTGAAAATTTCAATCTTTTATTGTAATAGAGATGTAATGAAAGCATTTGTTTAAAATACAATTGAATTGAATTAAATCAAAATCAAAACTTTTTTCAATTTAAAGATGAGTTTCATTTAGTATTCATTGATTGAACCAATGATTAAGAGAACAGTCTTTAACCTAATTTTCGGTCCAAAAAACTAATATCTTTAGAATGAGTGAGTAATGAGTGAGTAATGAGTAAATGCAAATTGAGGTGTACTTACTTATTGCTTAGTTGACAGAGATGGCCAAGGGCAACTATCAATAAGTAGCAATACCTCTCAATACCTCTCAATAGTTGACAAAATAAGATTTCAATACCTGATCACTGATCACAACCAAAGCAAAAGTCATTGTTTTAAATCTCAATTCAATGTTTACTGAATTCATTGAAGGTTTGAATGAATTTAAAGTATAAATCAGTTTTTGTTTGTTATTCGAAAACAATTTAAATGTCACTACAATTGAGAGAACTCTAACTCTTTTAAAAAAATAATTCAAAAGTTTTAGTAAAGTTTTGATGGTTTTTGTGAGAAGTGTTGGGGCGGTCTCTATGGTTAGCAGTGGTGGCAGTCTATGACAGTCTATGGCAGTGCTTACATTGGTATCAGTGCTAACACAGGCTCTGCACTCACTCTATGCTGTTGTAGAGGTTTTGTCTCAAAGATTACAAAAATAGGCAAAACCTGGACGTCATTCACACGATTTAAGACATGAATCGATTCAATATTTTTGTGTAAATTTTAGTTTAATTAATAAATCAATATTTAAATCATAGATTGGTATTTAAAATCAGTTGATTATCTTTAAGTTGTATTCAGACTGTGATTAGTGTTGGTTTGGATACCGGTTTTGACTCGACGTTCACTTCTGAGTCAATGGTTGTCTGAATCGCCATTTTTCTCATTATATTAAAGTATGTATTCATTGACTCAATCTTTCAAATAATGATTTTTATTACTCATTTAATCAATTGATTCATCGCTCAAATACTCTGATTTGTTGTTTTATTGTAATAATTATTAATTTTAATTCATTAGTCAAAACTGTAATCAATTCAATGAATTTTATATTTTATAATAATTGGTCTAAAATTTCGGTAAATATCTATAAATATCCAAACATTCAAACAAAACATTAAATTCAAATCAATTATTAATTTAATAAACATTTTATATAATTTAAAATTAATTCACTAATCATTTAAAATGCCTTTAATTTGGAAACCATTTTGTCTTAAAGTAATGTTTTATTTCTTTTTAAAGGTTTGATCCGTTGTTTGAAACAATTGAATGAAGACCTCATTTCTTACGGACATTAGTTTAAAGCCATTAAATTAAGTCTTGATTTGGACACTAATTATTGGCAATTATTTTGTTTTTGTTTTCATATCAAAAGCGATAAATAAATATATTTTTAATGAACATTAAATCGGAATAATTAAAAGACTATTTGTGGTTAAACCAAGAAGTGATTGAATCTGAGTCAATAGAAATGCATTCACAGGGAAGGGGTTCGGCCGGAACTAATGGCTCCGGTGTTCTTATGGTCGGACCTAATTTCAAAGTCGGCAAAAAGATAGGGAGCGGTAACTTCGGAGAACTCCGTTTAGGTTCGTAACCATTTTCTTTGATTTTAAGCTTTTTTGTGATAATAATTAAAATAAATTTAGATTTTATTACTTAAATATCCGATAAATAATTGTAAAAGTGTTGAAACGATGATAAACAGAGCCATAAAATATTGGTTCAGACGATATGACAATTGCTTTATATGAGAACTCAAGAGTTGATATATTTTAGAGATAATAAAACGCGAATTACTTTTCCTATTATTTAAAATTGTTTTGTTTCAAAGACTGCGTTATATTCTGTTCCCCAAATCCTTCAGTTTTTTAATTGAATTTATTATCACATTCTCTGTATTTAATTGCATTCATTTCGTGGATTTCCAATTGTATTAAATATAATGTCTATCCGTTGTTTCCCTCTGTCTTTCCTTCTGTTTCTTAAAGTTCACGACTTTTATAAAATGTTTTCATTATATCTATTATTCTGAGAATTGTGAACACTTTTCATACATTTCTTGTGCCCAACAAATATATTTTCCTTCATTTATATTATAGCGATGAGCCGTTTGGCAACTCTTAGACTACTTTTTTTCAGATTTTGATACCTTTAATACTTCAATAAAAAATGATTTGTGTTTTGTTTTCATATCCGGACTCTTCTCTCAAATCAGTTATAGATATGAAAATATTAATCGACTAAAATGTTGTACGACTGGTGTCGAGGGTTTAACTCTTTGACAATCAAATAAAAGGAGTTTGAATGAGTGTCCACTCAATTAACTCGATATATAAAATGAATAATTAATATTTTTGTCCATCATTTGAGTTAATAGAAATAAACTTTCAATTATTAGGTCTTTAGGTTAAGTTAAAACTTGAGTTCAACCGATATTAAAACCAAAACATAAAAATATATTTCAGACAAAAATAGTATTAATTCGCATAATTTGGGTAAATGTGAGCCAAATTTCTCAGTATTTTTAGGCAAATATATGAAGTGCTTAAAAACCCGATTTTTTACATATTTTTTTTGCTTCTGTTTCCAACAAATGATAGTTCACTTCAATAATTATTTTCTGGTTTTAAATTACAAACAATTGTCGTTTTAATCATTTTAATCAATAATGCGGTCATTTTGTGTATCTGATTCCAACCCTTATATTCATTATAATTCTCATTAATTATTTTGAAATTAAACCTAAACTTAGGTTTTCGTTCGCCTCTAAATCTTTAATGAATTTAATAAAAAAATGGGGAAATATTGATCTCAAATAATAAATATGTTTTTAACTCAAACTTAGAGGCAATTGTTTTATTCATTAATTGCATTAATTTTTAAAAATAAACATAAAATGACATTTTCTCAAATAAATAAATTCAAACATTAATAAGTAATTATAATGAACTAAAAAACCACTCGTTTTCCGTAACGATGTTTTCATAAAACAAAGTAATCCATTTAATTATAGTTATATCATATTTTATTTTATAATAATTCAATTTATGAATAAAATGACCGGTTCTCTACTTCTTGAATGTGTTGGGAATCCATTAATCAGAATAAAGTCTTTTTTTGTATTCAATAATTGGAATAAATTGTGAATTGAGGACAAAAAGACAGATTACTATTCTTTTAGTTATAATTATAATCCAGTGATTAGTCGAACAATCAGTTGCTTTTAATATCAAATCTTAATTTTTATTTGTTTTTTGATATATTTTAGGAAAAAATTTATATAACAACGAACACGTGGCCATCAAATTGGAACCAATGAAGACCAAAGCGCCTCAATTGCATTTGGAGTATAGATTTTATAAATTACTCGGAAACGTAGGTATGTCTCATACAATCACTTTTTAAACCTTTTTATTGATTGAATTTTTTCAATTACAGACGGAATACCAAAAATATATTATTTCGGTCCCTGCGGTAAATACAATGCTTTAGTGATGGAATTATTAGGTCCCAGTCTTGAAGACATGTTTGATCTCTGCGACCGTAGATTTTCGACCAAAACTGTTATCCAAATAGCGTTACAATTAGTATGAAATCTAATCAATGATTTCAGATAAGATTAATCTATGCTTTGAATTACAGTTAACGAGGATAGAGTTCGTGCACTCAAAACATCTCATATATAGAGATATAAAACCGGAAAACTTTCTGTTGGGACGACCCAACTCTCGAAAGTCAAATGTAATGCATATGATTGACTTCGGGTTAGCCAAGGAATACATCGATCCCGAAACAGGAAAACATATTCCTTATAGAGAACATAAGAGTCTAACCGGAACTGCCAGATATATGAGCATTAATACACATTTAGGCAAAGGTTTGTTTACTTTAGCTTTGTTTCAATGAAATTGAAATTAATATACATTTATTTGTTCAGAACAAAGTCGAAGAGACGACTTGGAAGCTGTGGGTCATATGTTTATGTACTTCCTTAGGGGTAGTCTTCCCTGGCAGGGACTCAAAGCCGATACACTCAAAGAACGCTATTCGAAAATTGGTGACACAAAAAGGGCCACACCTATTGAAGTGTTATGTGAGGGCTATCCCGAAGAGTTCGCCACTTATTTACGATACGTCAGACGACTCGACTTTTTTGAGACACCAGACTATGAATATCTGAAAAAGTTATTCATTGATTTGTTTGAAAGAGAAGGCCATCAACACGACGGAGAGTATGACTGGACGGGAAGACAACAGGTATTTGTATTTTTGTTTGTCTATTCAATGTGTGTTTATTGTAGTGCACTTTTCAGTCACAACAGCACCAGATGACAGACCCGCCTCCAATCCCTCGTGAACGTCACGCAGCCTCTAATATTAAAGTAAATTTTACTCATTTCTTCTTTTTTTAATTTTCATCGAATGGTTATTTAGATAACTGATCGAAATAAAAATGCCTGGATGGATAGACAGGACGACAGAACTGGTGTTTTAGGTGCCAGCGGTGCCGCAAAACTCTTAGGGGGAAGTCTTACTCCAGCTGACAGACATGGCTCTGTTCAAGTGGTCAGTTCTACAAATGGCGATTTAACAGCTGATGATCCGACTACTGGTCACTCAAATACCCCGATTACGGGTGCAGTTGAAGTGGAAGTCGTCTCAGAAACAAAGTATGAGATGAAAGGAACGCCTCAAAGAACTAAAGATATGTTGTGTTATCTCTTCAGATGCTGTTGTTTTTATAAGAAGAAGAAGAAAAAGCCAACCCGTCAGAAGTGATGTCTAAAGTAATGTCTAAAGTGATGTCAAATGAGTCCCAAATGAATCCTTGATTTGCAATTCAAGCCTAAAAACAAAGTTTTCGTTCGTTATTATTATTAATCATTATTTGTCTCTAAAATCCGATTTCCATTCGACTCGACGTTTCGACCAAACGTTTGACTCAGTGGTGAACTGGAAGGAAGTGCTCACGACTAGTGCTAACGTTTGAATAGTTCATTAAATTGACTAAAGGAAACGATTCATTCTGTGATCTTTGATTATCATTTAATATCCATAAATCGCAACAATATTTGATCGAAAAAATGTTTTTATTCAGTGATTTTTCAGTAATAATTCAATTCATTTTGTAATATATTAATTGATTTTTCAAATCAAACTTCAATTCATTGGAATTTTTAAACAAAGAAAGTGAAGCAAAACTAATGATTAGTCTCTTGAATACGATTTTGGAATTTAATTAAAATAAATATTTGAGTTTTTTTACGCTTAAATTACCGGACGTTTACCAGAGCTTTCATATTATCATAAAAATAAGAATAAATGAATGCTTTTCTCTATAAAATGGAACAAAACATTTGACTAAAAATTGTCTTTTGTTTTAAGGTTTGGATTTCGTTTTGTACTAACATTTTAGACATCAGTTTTTCTTAAATTAAGGTTTTTATCATTAATTGTCTTTCATTTTAGAAGAAAATATTGTTTATCTAAACAAATGTTTGTAAATATATTTTTGGTTCCTATCAATCAATTCTATAGATTAATATTTTAGTGCATTTTATTTCAATACTTATTTTTCATATATTTTTCGATTTTATGTATTTTTCTCTTCAAACGCAAAGATCTCGTTATAAACGAATTGATTTCTTTGAAAATATACTCTTTTCTTCAGAAATTGTTTTGTCTTTTATTTCATTGGTTTTAAAAACTGTGAAAAAAGCCTGAATTATGAGCGCCGTTACTCTTCTAAACAAAAAAAACAATTTCACGACTAAATCCTTGAGTTGTTCTCTCATTCAAACAAATTGTATGTGAATTGAAGTCACGTTAAGAAATTTGATTTGCGAACAGACTTTCGACTCAGAATTACCCTTTCATTAGTGATATCACAGAATAAATCGTGAATTTAATACATTATTCATTGAAACGATAGTTATTTATATCACTTAAAATCCGGAAAACATTTTCTTTGCTTTCATTTTAATGACTTTCGATTTAAAGTCTTTTGTTTGAAGAGATGACAATTTGGAAGAAAAGATTCCCAAAAAATGGTTCCATTTTTATATTTTCGAGGGATTGAAAAAAAATCTGTATTATAAAAAAAATGTGACCATGCTCATTCTGGCAACTAAATGTTTACTGCCGTCAAAAGATTTATTTGCAAAATAAGGATCTCAGATACGATGAATTTAGTGAATACCTCATTCATAAGTTGTAATATAACCTTGGTTATCATCTCCCAAATAGGATTTGTTTGGAACGGAACCAAATTCACAAAAATTCTTAGTAAAGCTTTGAAATGCTGTCAATTGTTTTATCTAATCTACAACTGATATAATGGTGTGATTTGTGTATTTGAATTTTGTGTTCATTAAGTTATTTACATAAATTCACGAATCATTAAATGAGACCAAAAAAGTAGTGATTAATTTTGACACAAATAACCGATACTAAACAATAATAGAAACAAATTAAAGTAAATTCATTAAAAATTGGGGAAAAAATTATTACAAATAAAATAATTTCTCGATTTAGGGCTCAATATTTAAACCGCAGATTTTTGAAGGGATCAGTAATAACAGGGATTAAAGGAATTGAAGGAATTGGCAAAACCTAATTCATAAAACTTTATTTGAGTTAATTTTATTAAAAAAAAAGTTTGAGTAGAATTGTGACCCAAACATCGTTATTGATTCCTACATAATTAGCCCCAAATATAGCTTAATGCCAGACCCTACACCATATCCTGGGTTCGTTTTCTAATTGGGTTTAATAGAGGAAAAGATAGTTTAATTAATTAATGCTAACATTGAATTCGGTTAAAAAATTGTTAATTTCAATTAAGGTATTGAACGGTAATCCATACGTAACCTTTATGGAACCTTTTTGGACTATAGTTGCCGGGATATTCTGCAAATTTTCAAAAGAGAACTTTAAATGTTAAAACTTTATTACTCAACACTTTTTGATTAAAGCTATAATAAAGGAGAAATGACATCAAATTTTGTGGCCATTCGTATGAAAATAAAAGATTTTAACAAAATTTCCCAAAATTTGCTGAATTATTGGAATTCGTGACGTTTTTAGTTCGATAGTCGTCTTTATTTTTAAAGGAACACCTCATCTAAATTTATATATTTGTTGGATGTCCTGATTGAGTCTTACCAAAAGTTTCCAAAAAGGAAATCTGAGGCATATATTTGTTGGACAATCATTTATTTAAATGTTTTCATCGATAGAAACCATTTTAATAAATTATTAGTAATAATCCATTCATTCATATCTTTAATTTATTCATAAAATTTTTAATATTTTTTAGAATCGATTCAAAACTTTTTTAATTAATTATTAAATGAAGAGATGGATTAGATCTCGATCAGCAATTAGTTTTGCCTGTCTCAATTGGGTCGAGACGTGAGTCACTAATTATTTGAAATATTTGTAAATTATGTATAAAAAATAATTTTATAAACTAAACAATTATTAAAATAAATTATATTTTAAAAATATTAAAACCAAATTCAATAAAAAGGGTTTATTACACTCAAAGACCGATCATATGAAGTAATCGGGAAATCAAAATTAGTTCATAACAACGGTCAGTTCATAAGATAGG
>JAQFZM010003193.1:0-11570 GCA_034695785.1 Galumna obvia
TTAAGAATTGAAAAATTACTGATAAAATGGCCACTGCTTATGATCTTGGTCAGATGAAGAATTGTTGAGACAATATTTAAAATTATTATTAAGAAAATAATAAACACAAATAATAACCACATTTTTGATAAAATATTCTAAATAACTATAAATGTATTACTTTCTAATAAAATAATATAATTTAAAAATATATTTGAAATTTTGTATAAATTTATATAAAAAATTGCATATAATTGCAATAAGAGTAAAAAAGAAGGAAATTCATCCAAACTTATCCTATTTATAGATTAGTTTAGTTATTAAAATTATCTCTTATTTGATATTATATTATTATACATATATTTGTATGAGATATACGTATATTTAACTCGTGATCCTATTGTAGGCAAATGTCATATTAGATTTTGTATTTCAGTTTTAGTCCAAACATTTATTTGTTTATATAAACTTTTTTTAGGAATTTAAGAACTAAATTCTTTATTAATCATATTCATATAAATTATATTTGAAGAAAGTTAAAGGAAAACCTCAATAAATGCATAAAATCGTAAAAAATCATGCTTTTACGCTCAAATGTAGGTCCTCCAAAATTTTGAAAAATTTACAAAATGACCTTTTTTTGCCAAAAATTTTCAGTTTTTTGCATTAAATTTGATTAAATGCGTTAAAATTTGACTAAATAAAGTATAATAAGGCAGAAAAAGCTTTAAAATTGATGTTTTATGTTTTTTTAAACAATTTTGGGTCATTTTCAAAATTCCCATCCTTATATCCCCCTTGGACATCGGTCTTTTTCCATCCCTGCATATAATTATGTAAATTTACTTACTTTTCTCTCACTTTACTTTAGACTCTAAAAATGTTAAGATTAGTATAATTTTTAAATACTATTCATTAAATATTTATATTGAAGACCAGAAATAGACTTAATTCTACTTAAATGAACAAGATCACTAACTTTCACTATCTGACCCTAATTAAAGCCTAAAATTACTCTCACAGTAGCCACAACGCACACTACTCTTACTTGACAGACATTTTGTCCCCTTAAAAAACCTCAGTTTTGACCGCTGATTATCAGTCAATCACTCACTATTGTATTGATCATTTCATTTTGAATTGAATAAAGTTTGTTTTGATTATACTTATGTGTTAAGTATTGGCGATCCCTTTTATTCCGCACTATACGGCTACATTTTTGGCGCAGCCGGTAGGATCCGATACACTTCGCGGTACTCACCGACACCCCCCGACTCCAACTCTTCGACATCTTCGACGCTTTTGAAATCCGATGCTTTGCAAGGTTATCCTCATCGCTCTAGTAATCATCGCCCTGTGGTCAGTTTATTCCGTGACTACAGCATCGATCTTCAGCGCTTTCGATCGATTCGCCGGAAGAGCCCTATTGACCATGGATTTTGAAAGATTGGTTTGTTCAGTTGGTCGAGGAGTCAAAATCACGGCCCTCACACCCAACGGTAACACGACCATCCTATAATTTTTCGATAGTTTCGACACTTCGACAGTTTCGACACTCCGCCATTCGACTTCAACAAAACTTTTTCAACTTCAAAATTCTCCTTCGCTCCGAAAGACAAACGACATCGACGATGTCCACAACGTCCGCCGATGGGACACCGACCCCATCCGACTCTAACTCCAGCCGTGCACATCTGGCAAAATACAGTCAGAGTTCGACCATTAAGATTGAACTATGGCTCAACTTATTCGAAGTCGAAACTCGTGGTCAAGCAGACGATACGCGGATCGCAACTCTCATGCGTTACCTCGCCGACGACGCATTGAACTTCTTTGCCTCTGATATCGCACCTCAGATGGAATCCATGAGTTGGGCGAAAATTCGCCAATTCATGATCGCCCGCTTTGGGATCACTATTCGACATCCACTTGTCGAAATTTTGAAACGGCACCTCAAGTATACGGAATCAATAAAAGAATACTACGAGGACAAACTCCGACTTCTCCGACTCGCAGGTTTGGACGATGAAGCCTGCCTCGCCCTTCTCACCGAAGGTGTACCCGTCACCTTTCGTGACAATCTATCCTGTTGTTTAGCGATTTCGCCCATCGAATGGCTCAAACATGCCCTTCGACTGGAAGATAACCACAAGAATCGAGTGTTTGCCGATCAACCTCGAAACCCTCCCTCGAAAACTACTCGAAGCTTCGTTGCCGAAACCGACGTTTTCTCGAATTTCTTCAACGCGATGGACAAAAAAAACCCACAACTCCGTATCGATTCTGTAAGAATGCAGGCAAAACCGCATATCACTGGCATCGAGAATGCCATCGACGTCTACCGTCCGCTCCCGCGCCTACACGAATCGATGGCTGTTGATCTTACGAATAATCGACCTAATCCTAAGCTTTTCTACATTTCATGTATCGTCAATGGGTTACCCGTCAGAGCCATCGTCGACTCTGGCAGATGCATAACTCTCGCCTCTTCGAAGCTCGGTGATCGATTTCGACACGTTACAAATAAGGAATATTCGATCATCATCTATCAAATCTCGAACTAAAGTCTCCGAACAAGTGATGAAGCAACGCTCACACTCACAATTGGTTCCCTCACCAAAAACATCGTCGTTCACATCATCGACCGTTTCCGCCACGATCTCATAGGTATCGACACCGGCGAACTCTTTCGAATCAAAGTTGACATGGGTCGAAAACGAGTTTTTTGCCGTTCGAGTATAGGAGGAGATGGCTCTTTGTCACGTCGCCACGACTTCAAAGCTCAAAAGCTTCATCGTGGACAATTTCGACCTCTTCGCGCAAACCACCAACGATGTTGGCTGCACGACCCTCGCCGTGCATAACATACGACTTCATTACTCGCAACAGTCGCCCATCGCCTGTCGACAACGCCGTCACTCACCTTTCGACCAAATTGAGATTAATCGACAAGTTTCCGACCTCTTATCAAGAGGACTCATTCGTGTGTCGATTTCACCATGGTCTTTTTCAGTCTCACTCGCTGAGAAAACAGATGAATCCAAAAGACTCTGCATCGACTACCGTCGACTCAACGCAGTTATGGTCTACGAAAAACAACCTCTTCCTCTTATTCAGGACGTTATCGACCGCCTAAGTCGTCGAAACATCTCTCGGCTCGACTTAGCATGGGGTTTATGGCAAATCCCAATGGCGAAAGAGTATATCGAGAAGACAGCCTTTTCGACATCTGATGGTCACTACGAATGCCATTTTTTTCAAGAACGCTCCTTAGACATTCCAACGCGTCATCCGCCCGGCACTAGGCGAACTCATTGGAAATGGGGTCGATCCTTATTTAGATGACATCATCATCAGTTCCGACAATATCGACTCTCATTTCGACTTACTATCAAAAGTCTTCGACCGACTTCGATTTCACCATTTCCGACTTCTAAAGGAAAAATGCCAATTTGGTATCGACGAAATAGAATGCCTCGGTTTTGTCATTCGCGCTGATCAAGTCCGTCCCTCACCCAAGAAAACTGATGCGGTCTCAAATTTTCCGACGCCTGAAGATACAAAAGGCGTACAACGTTTCCTCGGACTCGAAAACTATTATCGACGATTCGTTCCCCACTTCGCTCGCATCGCCGCACCACTGACTTTTCTCACTCGATAAGATGTTCCCTTCGAGTGGAATGAACCTCAACGAAAGCTTTTTCCGAACTTAAACATCGACTAACTTTCGAACATGTAATCGCCATCTTCGACCAAGATCGACCTTGCGTTATTCACACAGACGGGTCGAAAGTCGGAATAGGAGCGATACTAATGCAACCTGACTCCAATGATCGAAATCGAGTCGTTGCTTATTTCAGCCGTCGACTCAACAAACACGAGTCGAACTACACAACCTCCGAGATCGAATGCCTTGCTGTGGTCGAATCCATCGAGCATTTCCACGTCTACTTGCATAGACCAAACAATTTCGACGTCATCACCGACCACTTCGCTCTTCAATGGCTTTTTGCTATTGAAAAACCTACAGGAAGACTTTATCGCTGGTCCATTCGCCTTTCAATATACAACTATCGAATCATCCATCGACCTGGCGTAACCCATCAGGCAGCCGACGCACTCTCCAGAGCTCCCGTTTCAATGTTTATCGACATCGAAGAATTACGCGAGAAGCAACAGGAATTGAACGTCGACTCTTTTCGACACCTTACATGTCGAGACGGGTTACTCGCAATCCGGATCAAAGGTCTCATTCGACTCATAGTTCCGACTTCACTTCGACTTCGTGTACTCAAACATTATCACGAAGAACACGGAAATCGGGGGATCGAAAAGGTTCGAAAATTTATCGCCCAACATTACTGGTGGTCAGGACTCTCTTCCGACATCGCTTCTCATGACAGATACTGTAGAACGTGCCAATTGGTAAAAGTGCCTAATGTTTCAAAGCTTGGGCAATTCCAACCAATCGCAAAGCCTTCACTACCGATGGACATCTGGTCTCTCGACACCATCGTAATGGGCACCTCCGCCAAAGAAACTCGAGCGAAATACATTCAGGTCTTCATCGACCATTATTCTTGACATATCTGGGCCTTTTCGACGCCTCGAATCCTTACAGATACTGTTTCGACATTACTTCGACAACTATTTCGATCTATAGGCACATCTAAAATTCTCATCACTGACCGAGGAACAAACTTCTCAACGAAACACTTCCGTCGATTCCTCATCGATAATGGAATCGAACATCGAATGACCAGTCCGTATCATCCGCAGGCTAATGGGATGGTCAAAAAGGTGAATCACACCAAATTAAATGGCCTTCGACTCGCACTCGTCGAACATTCGAAGAAGAAATGAGCTGCACTCCTCAGCAACGTTGTTGATAACTATAACCAGACCCCGCACTCATCGACTGGTTTCAAACCTCGTTTCCTTCAATTTGGACTCTCTTCAGGAACCAATCTTCCAAATATCGACGCAGCTCGACTCCAAGCAGTCGAAAACTCAGAAAAGGCAAAGTCGAAGAGAAAAGCTCAATTCGGCGCTCATCATCGACCTTCAAACTTCATTGTCGACGACTTAGTATTTCGACGCCTCGCCGACAATCATCCAGATAAAACTAAAACAACCCTAGCTAAAATTGGACTCTAACGTATCGCCCGCATTCTAGGACCTGAAACCTACGAAATCGAGCGAAAAAGTGATGACAGTTCTTCGTCGCCCATTCCTCACAGCTTCAAAAGTTTCATCCACGGATCGAAACTTCTCCGTCGGGGGAATGAAGACCAGAAATAGACTTAATTCTACTTAAATGACCTAGATCATTAACTTTCACTATCTGACCCTAATTAAAGCCTAAAATTACTCTCACAGTAGCCACAACGCACACTACTCTTACTTGACACACATTTTGTCCCATTTAAAAACCCTCAGTTCTGACCACTGATTATCAGTCAATCACTTACTATTGTATTGATCCCTTCATTTTGAATTGAATAAAGTTTGTTTTGATTATACTTATGTGTTAAGTATTGGCGCAGCCTTTTATTCCGCACTATACGGCTACAATGTAATAAATAATTATTTTTAAATAATTTATTCGACAAATTTATTACATTAATTAAATAAATATTGAATATCTTACTTTAATTCTATAATAATTATTTAAAAATTTCTCATTTATTTAATCAACTATACAAGTAAAAAATCTGCTAATTCAGGTAATAATAGGTCTTCTAGTCATTAAAAATTGTTATAAATAACATGTAGAGAGATCAGGTTTTTACTGACGTAAGGAATATTTTACAGAACTTACCAATAATATTTACAAATATATTACTTTAAATTATAAAAATGTAAAATTAAGGAAATATTATGTAAGTAATAATTATGTAAGCTCGCTTAAAGCTTTTTAGATATCTATGTATCCACTCTTAATAATTGTTAACAATAAACAAATTTTTAATATTTCAATCAAAAATATCCATTAATTTAAATGGTTGTAATTTAAATAATTCAGCTTCAGCTATTTAAAGGTAAACATTATAAAAATAAATAAATAAATCACTTTTTAATAGAAGTTCTAATCAATAAAAATCACTGATTTTACATTCATATATCTGCAGCTCTCTCATTTCTAAACCGATTTAAGTGATCTTGGTGGCAAATTAAAATATGATTCTTCATTTATAAAATACGTTATTTTCATGCAAATAATTTACATTGTTCATTATAAATTAGGGTTGGGCATATGGAGTTGCATATATCACAATGAACTATACTATAACCAACCCTAGTAAATTCCTCTATTCATTTTTATATACCTTAAATATGGCCATTAAATATTCAGTTTACAGATTTGAAATCGGATAAGTTGTTTTAATATAAATTAAAAAAATATCAAGCTCAAAATTTTACAATTTAGTAAATATTTCCTAGTGAATTATATTTGCTAGGAAGCATATATTCAAATTTCTTAAAGTTAAAATTTAGAAAATTTTTCCTAGTTTAATATCCATTTTACTGAATTGATTTATCTTGTATAATCTTTGCTTGGTTGAATTTTTAATAAGACATACAAAATGGCACTTTTTAAGATATTATATTAATTTAGCTTGTTCAGTTAAAAATTTCAGAAAATAATATTTTCTAATTTCAATTGTGTACAAGAGCCTTTTAAAATTTTTTAAAAATCTCAAACGGCTTGAGAATGACAAAGTGATTTGTAAATTTTTCACTGATTTTTTGCTTAACTTACAAAAATCAATAAATTTCAAAAAATAACATGGTGACTTTAAAACTTTTACACAATTTTCAAACTGGAATAACTAATAAATTAATGACAAAAATTTGGCTTTGAAATTCCAACTATAACCATAGTAAATCTCTATGCGAAAAATAGGTAAGATTCTGGGATGTTATGCAGTTGACTGTATGTGAATTTAATTTTAAATATTTTATACAATTTAGATCTCATAAAATTTATTTATTTTAAAAATATAATGAGTCTTATAAAGTGAGAAATTCGTTAAAAAAAACTTAAACCATTTTATATATTGTAGTGAAAAATATATTTCATCCTTGAAGCTATATAATATGCTTGAATCTAATGTTTCTAAATCTAAATGACAATTTTAAAATTTATATCAATGGAAAAATTTTCAATTAAATAAAAATTATTCTAGGTAATTAACTAATTTATTTTTAAATAATTATATATGAAAAATTATCTGTATATTACCAAATATTTTCAGATTATTAGCTGATAACATAGAAACATTTAAAAAAATTTAAGTGTTCATTATAAATGAATAATTTTATTATGAAAATTATAATAAAATTATACTAATATTTTGGGTTTTAATTTATTATTTCAAAAAAATTTTTAAACTTTTTGAACGATTAATTCACTTTGTTCTATTTGAACTTCGTGATCATTAAGTATATTGTGAACAAGTATATTTTGTTCAATCGATTTCCAATTGTGAGAATTTTGATTTTTCAATAACTTTGATATCAATATTTATGATTTGTTTGCACTTCTTTTTAAGTTTAATATCAATTTCATGTTTTACCGATTCTTTAGTTAAGACTCTTAAGTTAAGACTAAACAAACGGTTTAAAGATCTGAGAGTCGGCTAAAAATATGTGCCACAGAGTCACTACAATCGATTAAAATTCCGTCGATTTATATTGATTTAAGTTTTGAAAACTTTTTTCAAAGTTTTTAAAAATTTTCTTTTCATTAATTTTAAAGTTTTTAAAATAAGAGATTCTAAAATGGGTAAAAATCAAGTGTTGTCCAAATGTCCAAAGGTTTATAATGAAAACATATTAGTAAATTCGTTTAGAAATAAACCAAAATCAAAGTTTAAGCTTATGTCCAATCGTGTCATACATGATTTTCAACATCTTGAATTATTGATCTCAAGTTTTAACAATTAGTTCCTTATATTCGTTTAATATTTTAATCAAAAGATGATGTGAAGTAATTTAAATATGAAATCAATTTTTAACTACTATTGATTAAAAAAACCTAAATTTTAATAAAATAAATGATAATAATTTGAATTCATATAAACAATTCTTCATCTAATATTCTTGACATTTAAAAAACTTTAAATCTTTAATAGAATAAGAAGGAAAAATTAAAACTTAAAAATTAAACGCTATTTTAAATAAATAATTTTAATTAAATTGTGATTAAGCTAATTTTATTTAAAAGATACCAACGATTAATTAAAATACATATAAACACATTAAACAATTCTAAAATTACCTGAAAAGTGATTAATCAAATGTGTCAACTAACCAATAGTATCAAGTAAATTCCAATCCCCGATTAAGTTAACACTATCGATCCTCAACTGTATATTCAAGTGGAGAATTATTTCTAACAACCAAATACTAAAATAAATATTCCTATTATAATAAGATTTCATATAAATATCAATTAAAATAAATTAATTTTAAAATATCATTTAGTGGACACCAATTTTGATATAACAAGTTAGGTTTATTCAGTAATTTTCATTCATAGAAAAAGTTACAATAATTTTAAAGTTAAAACTAATAGAATGATATTAAGAATAGAAGTTAAGAGATATGAAATAATGTAAATATTGAAAATTTTAAGACAATATTAGGTAAACATTTTGTTAAAAACAAAATATTGATTTCATATCCGATATTTGACTACAGTTTATGCAAATTTTTATTTCAATTGAATAGTATTTGGGATCCAATCCATCAATAAAGGCACCCAGGTTAAAAAGGATAGACTCTCGTTTAGACCTTTAACTATTGTGTGATTAGGAAAGAACCCAGTGTAAACTTCATATTGACATCTAAGGGCATCAGCCTCATTTATGTATATTTGACTAAGAATGCCAACGAGAACAGCACGACCAAGGTAGTATTGCCACACTGGGGAACCGGAATCGCCCTAAATATCATATGAAAATATATATACATTTAAAATAAATTATCAAATAATTGAATTAAAAATCTATAATTATATTATTATTTAAAAGCATATACCGCACAAATCTTCTGTTTGTCAAGTTTTTTGCCAAAAATATACCCTGGCCAAATAAAGTGACTTCCATTTATCTCTTTAGTTTTAAAGACAACTCCTGTCTCACTATACATCACTTTTGTATGAGAGGACACTTTCAGGTTTGCGATTTGTAGTCGACTTAAATGCTTGTCTTTGTGTTTATAAATTGAATGCCATCCCGTAATCATCGCATACTGTTCTTCAAAATTAGTGAAATTCCTTACAGGGGGTAAACATATGGGGTTCACAATTCCAGGTTGAATAGTGACCGCTTTATTCATTTTAAATAATCCGATGTCATAAGCGATATGAGAATCGTTTACATTAAATATAAACTTTGGACTAACATATTTAGGTTCTGTACTCTTGTATTCAGATTCCAAATTTTCATAATCTTTTGCCAACACAGGGTTTAAATGTACGTGGATTTCATTTACGGTGGTTTTTCTATCCCTTTAATTGGTAGAATTCAAAAAATATTATGAATAAACTATAAAATATTTTATCTTTATCTCTATATTGAGCCTTGATTATGTGAAAATGAACACAAATTGAATATATATTATCAGCGATGGCCAATATGAGATATTTCGGAATTCTCCCTTGGAACGAAAAATCGGATATGCTGTCTTAATGTTAAAATTTTGGTACTATAAGTTTTGAAAATTTTTAAAATTGCTTTTTTTGTCTAAATTCTTAGGTTTTTAATTAATTTTTATCCAATTATAATCAAAGGCAACAGAAAATGGAATAAAATTAAGATTTTATATGTTTTTAAGCAATTATTGGTTATTTATAAAGTAACACACTTATACCCAATTTAACAGGAACCAAAATACCTTAACCTTATACCTTCCGTAGGTCTAGTTATTTGTCAAAATTTATAATACTTCTCTTCTAATAAGTATTTGACTATTATTATCAACTCTGGGTATATTTTTATAAAAATATTAACAAAATCATATAAAAAATAATTACACGTTGTATATACAGTGGGCGGCAGTCATTACCCACTGATCACTGACCAAAACACCGCCACATCTTTTCATAGGGTAACTTTTTAAATTAGTAATTTTATTATCAAATTTACTTATTTTAATTAATGTTACCTTTTTCCATTAAATCTTATCCAAACCATTAAAAGCACTGCCCATGGTGCATCTCCTGTTATAGCATTTCGCGCGTCTTTCAAATTCAATGGCAGGTCGTTATGATATTTGAAACACAACTTTGGTTCAGATGAGAAGAGAGAAATACCACAACTTTTTTCATTAATTGTCTTATATTTAGTGTAATTTCCAATGATTTCACTGCATTCGTGCACTGAATTACCTGACATTAAAATTAATTTATAGTTTAGTTTTAATTAATTTATTGTTAAGTACTGACCAAAAATCACAAACAAAACAATTGTTTCTAAAATTATAAACATTTTAATTGATAATTAAGAAAAGTCTTAACAGAAGAGTTAACTAAATTTAAATAACTTTATTATCAAAACTATTATTAGTTTATATTCAGTTTATATATTAAAAAATTATTTGAAATTCAAGTATTAAATGAATAATTTTTCAATTTTTTCATATATTTGATATGATTCTCATATTACACTACTTTTAAAAAAATACCTTTACTTTTAAACTATTGCTAATATTTTGTTAAAATAATTATTTTATTATTAATATTACTATTATTGACTCAAATCTTATTTGAATTTTTTTAACTTATTATAAAATATATAAAACATAAAATATTAAATATAACATAATCTCTACTTTTAAACTATTATCAAATATTTCAAATGATATTTGAGTAAATAATTTGAATGAATTCTATAATAATTGAAATATTATTTGTTTTATTCTCGAATTACTGATTAAACTCAGTTAAATATTAATTAGTTTTGTGAATAAAGTTATTCTCATTTTATTTACTCTTTTGTTAAAATTGTTATCAATAGCCTAAAAGTGAAGATTATTTTACATTTAATATACAATTATTACTTAATGTAAAATTAGATTTGAGTAATATTTTTAAAAGAAATTTTAATAAATGAAATATTATTCGTTTTAAACTTGTATTTCACATTAATTTTGTAATAAATTATGCAAGGTATATGTTAAAATTCATAGAATGACTCGATATTTAGAATAGTAAAACTTCATTAATAAAATGCAATTTTTTGATTTATTTATTCATTAGCTTTATTACAAATTAATTATTACTAATGGGGAATTCTATAATTCAAATATTAATCTAAATATTATTAAATAATATACAAATGTAATAAATGAAATAATTTTATTCTATCAAATATTTTTATAATTTTTTAAACAAATATATACAGTCATTGAAAAAACATCGCGAACTAAGTCTTGTTTTGTGCATTCAAGTTTATCTAAGTTAGAGTTGGAATTTTAAAGTGAAATTTTTAACATTTATTAAGTTATTGTTCTTGGCTAAAAAAATTTCAAAAGTTTGAAAATCACCTTGCTATTTTTTGAAATTTGTTGAATTTTGTAAAGTT
>JAQFZM010003194.1:0-11570 GCA_034695785.1 Galumna obvia
ATTACTTGAGTTATCCCTATATTTATAATCTAATTGTTTTGGATAACAAAAATGGCTTCGAATTACCTGCGATTAGTATCTGTACTCCAAAGAACGTAATTTTTGATAAAATAAAAGCAAATCAAAAATATAATTCGACAGAAATTTATGAGAAATATATTAAATTTTTTAAGAAAAGATATAGTAAACAATACAAGGAATGCTTTAAGGAATTTATTAAAATATATCATAAAAGAAGTTTTGAGAGATATTTTGAGTTTAAATGCAATTCAATAAAATATAAAATAAATTATAAAATAAATGAGTTTTTTAATAATTTTGAAAGTCGTCTCAAAAAATTGAATTTCGATGAAATGAAAAATTTGACGATTAGTCCGAAAGAGTTATTCAAATGTTCGTCAAAACTCAATATTGATTTGAATAACTCTAATGAAATTGAAATTAAAGACTGTTTTCATTTGTTTCATGTTTTGCAAAGTATTTATTTGAATCGTTTCGGCATTTGTTATACATTTTTGCCGAAAAATAATATTATTCTTAAAGACAATAATTACGTAAAGTTAAGTATCAGTTATGAAATGCAGCAAAACTTTATAATAAATACTCCATCAAATTTTAAATATGCGATAGACGCAAACAAATATTTTCCATTATATTTATTTGTAAACGAAAAGAGACGCCCATTCTTTGCCGAAAGACAAAATGTATTAATAAATGACAGAAATTGTTTTAACTCAGAATTAAATTTCCGAAAGATATCCATAAAGTTATTGTCAACGCCTTATATGGAAAAATGTGTTAACTATGGTATGTATTGAATGATTTCATTAAAATTTTTAGATTAAAATTAATATTGAAATAAATTAAGGAAATTACAGAAAGGAAGGTTTAATCATTATATTTGATCATGATGAAAATCTGATAAGATTGTAAAATAATCTCATTATAATCATAATAATGTATTAAATATGAAATTATTAAGAATTAATTTTTATTTAAAATTAGTTTCAGATAATAGTTATTACAAATGTTTTCATTCGTGTATTGAAGAGATTCTAATGAAACATAAATGTATTTTAAATCAATTAACTGAAGATAAATCTATTTTCATATATCCGACTCAATATTTAGACAATATTTGTAATAAAACTGATAATAATTTTAATTATAAAAATATTGAAATCAATTGTCGTAAATCATGTCATAGAGATTGTTATCAGGAATACTATTCAATGCGTTTAGACAACGATTACTATATTATGGAATCGGATTCAAACATTTCTATTAAATACAAGTATTCAAAAGAATTTCATTATATCTCTGAACCGGAGATCACTTTCACGATATATCTCTCAAATATCGGCGGTTTATTTAGTCTATGGTTTGGACTATCTTTCATTGATATGAGTTTTATTTTATTAGAATTTTTAAATTATTTAAAAATAAAATTAAAAATAAATGAAATAATTGAATACATGAAATATATTTTTAATAACATTTTCGGGGATTTCATTAAAAACATATTATTTATTATTAAAATACAAATAAAATTATTGAGAAAATATAAATGGAGTACACTTGTATCATTAATAACTCTACCTATTATTTTATCACAAATTAAAAAAATTATTGAAACATATTTAGAATTTGAGACTCAAATTGATGTCGAAATTAAAAATATCAGAGACCTTAACAATGATATAAACTTAGAATTGTTTCCATCCATTACGTTTTGTTTTGAATATTTATTCGATAAAATTATTTTCAATGAAAATAATCATAAATATATTAATTTCGATGTAATTGCAAACAATCAAAGATTTAGAAATACATTAAAAGGAAATATGATAACAAAGGATTTGACAATTAATAGTTTATATTATTTAATCGATATTTACTTTGAAAATAAAGACAATCTTCATAAACAACTTTATTACCTTGTAAAGTCAAATAATTCACAACAATTTAATGAACGTTTGAAAAATAATCACAATATTAACTTATCAGGATTTAATGCCACGATTAATGATTTTAAAATATTTAATAAAGTATTTTCAGAATATTTTGAATATAATCAAATTTATAAGAAATCATTACATTTAACACCTTTTGGTCAATGCATTACATATACTAATAATGAAATTAAAAATTCTAATGAATCAAAAACAAGTATTATATTTAATAAAATAGAAGAATTTGAAATTTTTGACAATTATCATAAGGCATTTTATCATTTGTTTGGGATCAAATTAATTTTTCATTCCTCCAAAACAATGCCAGTTCTCATCTCTGAGTTGATAAGTTTGGGTAATCAACAAAAATATATTAATATTAAAGTCAGTCGATATGAGTTTAAAAGACTTCCAAAACCGTACGAAACGATGTGTAGAGACTATGGAAACAAAACTCAATTTCATTGTTTAGATGACTGTTATTTCAATGAATATATGAATCAAATTAAATGTATTCCTAATTATAAAAGTTTATTCACTATTGGTTTTGAAAATTATTCTGAGTATTCAAAATATATCTATTGTTCTGATGAAGAAAATATTAAAATCAATAAAATTGATAAAAATATAACTTTAAAATGTGATAATCATTGTCCTGATGATTGTAATGAGATATTATTCATACAAATTTCCCAAGATCGTTCGACTGATGATTTGGAAGTTTCCTTTAAGGAATCATATTATTTAGTAAATAATTACCTTGCTAAGATGAATTTATTGCAAATGATAATATCCTTGGTCAATATTATCAATTCATGGCACGGAACGAGTTATTTGCAAATTTTCGAATTTATTTCTTTGATTTTAAATAAAATCCCAAAATTATTAGAAATTTTAATTAAACTGAAAAATATTTACAAAATTCATTTTCAATTTGGAAAATTTATCAAATATTACAAGGTAATTATTTCTATTTCGCCTTCCTAAAGTATGAAATAAAATGTTTAATATTTCTTACAGTTTACGATTTCATTATTTCTGACACTATTATTATTATATCAATTGATTGGAATAACAATGGATTTCTTTGCATTCAATACAATCACAAGAATTAATACAAAATTAAATGAAAATGACAACAATTATCCTTTCATTACACTAATGATTTTTAAGAAATCTGTAAATTATAAAATAATTAATTTTGTAAAAAATTTTAATTTTCAGTCACCATCAAATTACTCTAAACATGGTAAATATTCACCTAGAAACAACACTGATAAAAATTATATTTTGAACATTCTCAGAAATCTTAATCATCCAGAATTGTTAAAACTTTATATATTTACGTGGAATAATGAATATTTTTATACATCTTATCAAAAGGAAATTAAGTTGAATCATTTAAATTTATTAAATATCAAATTTACAAACAAGCAAATATTTAACTTATATTCAGGTTTATATTTTCCTGAGACATTATTGGAAATTTTAACATTTTACCTTGGAAATAAAGAGAATTACAGCGTTTATGATAAATTTCTAGAACTATTCTATAAAATGGATAAAGAATTTATTTTATCTTACATTAGTTTAGATTCTAATCCAATACCAGATTTAAATAATTTGCATTTTATTATTAATAAAAACAGAACTCTTGTCGTCAGAAAGATTTTGCGTTCATATTTAGAGCCTCCGTTTGGAAAATGCAGTCATTATTATCCAAATACTGGTCGACCCTTTAATGCCAGTTCTCAAAATCAGTGCTATAGAAGATGTTTATTAGGATATTCAAGAAAACGCCTTAAATGTGATGCTATATTTATCGACAATTTGATCAGTGAATTAGATTTAGAACCGAACGAAGAATACAATGAAACAAATATTTGTTTAGTTGATAATTATGATAAATTCATAGAAATAAGAAAAACTGAAAATATTAATGAGAAATGTGTGTCTTTATGTCCCATCGATTGTTTAAAAGTTGATTATTTTAATGAAAACATAGAAACAGATTATAAACTTCTAGGAAATATAAACTATGAGCCAGGTGAACTAATTACAAAATCATTTGTATGGGACTCATCTCAACCTATGTATGAATACAAAGAAATGATAGTTATGTCAATCACTGATTATTTGTCATCATTTGGAGGACTATTAGGTTTGTGGTTCGGAATCAGTGCAAAAGATGCCATTAATTGGTTTATATTAGTTTCACATCATTTATATATTTATTTCAAAAATTTCTACAATATTTTCATTCAATACAATGTTTGACACAAATTTTAGTATATATTAAAATTAATTTCAATTAATAAAATAAATATATATTAAATACCTGTATTAATGTCCACTTTTCCCTCATTTAATAATAACTAATTATTTATAAGTTAATTAAATGTTATTTAAATTTTAATAATAAAAACAAATTAGGGTTATTTTTCGCTAGGTAGTATCCATCCATCTTTCAATATTCGTGCTGAACATAGATTTATCCGAATCAGTTTTCAAGTCTATTGGGATTCGTTAAAAATTGCCTTCAAATAGAAAGAGCGGCTCTCATTTGTGATAGGGTTGCCTCACTTCTACTTTTTTGTCTACAAATTCATTGCAATCGAAGCGCGACATTATATGGTCGAACAATGATTTCAAAATAGTCTTTCGAATGACCCGAATAGTGTTACCACCTCTTTTTCAATAAATCAATGACTAAGCATGGTAATATCAAAGACTTATCAAGGACAAAAATTTATATAATATACAAAATTATTATTTGAAATTTAAAGTGTATTTAGAATTAGATTTAGTGATTATAATGAAACTTTTATCTTTAATAAATGATTCAAATCCATAAATTTAATTGTAACATTATTTTAGATTCAAATTTCAGCTTTATTTTATCAAATTGTTAACAAAATCCTCTCATCTGTTCATATTCTTTTTATATAACTGAAACCTCTCAATAAAATCATTACCGGTTTGTATTACCATAAATTTTTCCAATATTTTCGTAATGTTTTGACAATTAAATCCTGATAAGAGATGGCAATATTTTGTAACGAAATTTACATCTGTGTTAGTTGTGTTAAAATTTTTAATTCTTTCATTAAAATTGTTTATTTCAGCAAAAAGAGTGTCCTTATTTATATTTAATCACAATAAATTGGAGATTTCATTCATATTAACAAACATTAGATTCATAGCTATAATGTGACTGATAGTGTTAACTTAAGGATTATTTAAATAATTACATTAAACATTTTTACTAAAATTATGAAAAATATTAGAAAAATAAATTAATTTGAGTAAGAGTTAATTATTTGATACTGAAAATGTGTAATGTTTTTAATAATTGCTCTCAGGTTTTTTAATTAGTTCCTTATATCTCGTTCAATATTTTAAATAATAGATGAAATAAATGATAATTTAATGATTATTAATAAAATAAATAAATGTAATTTATTGTCATATATGTAATATGATATAACCAATTCCTTAGAAAAATATTAATCTCAATTCATAATAATCTTTAAATCTTTAAAATTTAGCGTAATTTTACATAATTAAATTGTGATTAAGTTAATTTCATATAAAGGATATCAAAGATTATCTAAAATTAGATAATAAACATTAAAAAATCCAAAAATAATTTATAAAATTGATTAACCAATTGTGTTAACTAACCAATAGTATTAAGAAAATTCCGATCCCCGATTAGGTCTACACTATCGATTCTCAACTGTTTATGTAATTATTCTATTAAAAACAAGTATTTTATAATAACGATTAATTAATTTCAAATTTTTATTAATATTTTATTTGTAATTTGGTTTAGAATAATTAAGTATTTTATTAAACTTTAAATGAATTCAAAAAAAATTGAAATGCGATTTATATGTTTTATATTTCTTTTGCATAGTTTACGAGATATTATTATAAATCAGGGATGTCAATTTAGTCACAGGAGCTGAAATATTTCGTTATTCTATCTGAATGAAATTATCAATTTAGAGTTAGAACAAAGAGCTAATTATATATAGGTTATTACGCTTTTCACCAACATTAATCCCTTTTCAAATTATACAATTTCTTCGTTTTCATTTCATTCTTTGGCAGCAGTTCAGTATTTTGGGCAACGCCCACCTGGGGGTGGGGTATATCAATGGAAAGCTTATGAGTAGAGGAACACATTGATGGGGGTCTGGTTGTCCGGGAACATCTAAGTCAAAAGTTATAAAATATGCCTTTTATGTATACTAATGTAATAAGAAAAGGGCATAACTCACTCTAAAATATTTACAAATACAATTTTCATGGGTTAATCTTTATTAGTTTAATTTAGTTTAGCTAAGACTAGTTTAGTTTGGGTAAGGTTAGGGTTAAATTTGGTCAGATAATAGTAGGTTAGGTTTGGGTTAGGTTAGGTTAAGTTAGAATAAGGTTAGGTTAAGTTTGGTTAGGTTAGTTTGTTTTATTCTTTATTTATTTAAGAGTGAGTTATGCCCTTTTCCTATTACATTAGTAAACCTATTTTATAACTTTTGACCGAGGTGTTTCCGGACAACCAGACCCCCATCTATGTGTTCCTCTACTCATAAGCTTTCAATTGATATACCCCACCCCCAGGTGGGCGTTGCCCCAAATACTGAACTGCAGCCCATTCTTTATACAAAGAAAAGTTCATTTTATATATCATAAATATTTTGTAAATAAATGCTTTCCATACTCATTCAAATAATGTCGTATATTAATAGGATTAATGAGCTAGCTCACGTCATATAGCATACGCACAAAAAGTGGCTAAAATGTGACTAATTTGACAAGCCTTTTATAAATGATATAATAAACGTATTTTGGTTTCATAAATTCATCAAAAATTTAAGAAAATCATATTATAGATATAATTACCGGAAATATTTTTTTCAAATCTCCTTTTTATTATTGTTCGCTAAATTTGTCTAATTAATATTTTTAAGAATGAGAACTGATTTAATTGTATTAGTAGTCAGATTGATCGGTGAAATGTTTAAATTAGGTTTAGTTGAATGTTATTCAACGGATACCGCAATTGGAAACTACACTCAAATGATATCTAACTATGAATTATGTGGAAAATCATTTAAATCTTTTGAGAGAAAAAACAAATGTTTTAATTATCACCCGATTATTTCGGCACCAATTTTTGGCGGCAGAGAAATAAAAGAAGGAGAGGCGCCGTGGGTTGTGTGATTGAGAATTGACACTGTTACAACTAATTGGTTTGGTTTTGAAAAGAAAAGGTAATGGTAATTTTTTTAAAATTATAAAATATTTGGTTTAATTTTATTGTTATTTTAGATTTCATTATCAAATACAATATTAGGGAAAACAAATACAGTGTAACATCTTTATAACGAACCTCGATATAACGAATACCTCGTTATAACGAAAGTAGTGTTAAGAACAGGGAACCAAATGACATTTACTTAAGAAATTGTACTCTTTATAACGAATCTTATTATAACGAATACCTCGATATAACGAATGATATTCGCTAAACGTATTATACAAACAGTGCTTTCTTATAACGAATGAATATTTTTGTATTTCTTAAAAACTGTAAAATAATTCATTAATTAATAATAATCTATTACAATATAAGCCAAACAAGTAGATTTTGCCAAAGCCAAAGGTTTTGTCTTTTTATGTAAAAGTAATTTAAAAAAGTTATTGTATTGAACAAAATAGCAAGGTTATTCTTTATAAACAAAATTAAATGTTGTCATAAATATTGAAAATAATAATAAATGATTAAATTATCGGAAATATGGTTTTATTGTTTCTTATTATTATTATTATTAACACTAAAATTTTGCTAGATAAATTTCAAAATTTTTATAGGCTATTCTTGTTATAACGAATCTTCGTTATAGCGAACAAAAAATTGGTCCCGACCCGTTCGTTATAAGGAGGTCACCCTGTATTTTGGAAAATTTGTGCATTAGGGTCTAGTGGGTTTATTATTAGGAAAATAAAAACCTATTTAAAACAATTTTTTATTAAATTTAAATGGATGTTAATTTAACTAAGAACTGACATGGCCAATAGGGTAGGCTATTAAAAAATACCTATGGAACCGAATTAAGCTAATCTAAATATTTCCTCATTATTCAAAATTATTCATAATTTTGTCATGGAAACTATTTTTTTCATATTAGTTAATTAAGTTTAAGTAGCATATTCAAAATAATATCTCGAGTAAAGAAATATTTTAAATAATTTTTTACAGACTCACATCCTTTTGCACCGGTACTTTAATTACTACAGAATGGATAGTGACAGCAGCCCATTGTTTTAATAGGTAAGTTAGCTCAAATTATTTATAAAATAATTATATCAAATAATTTATATCTATAAACAATAAAAGGGAAAACGATTTCAGACAAATTACAGCTTATTTAGGAATTAAAAGGAGTCAAGCTCAATCGCATAAAGTTATAGATAATCCGGTCATTCATCCCAATTATATTAGAGAGTTTGGAGCATCTTATAGATGGTATAAAAATTGGGATGTTGCCATGCTTAAATTGGAAAATGGATTGGATTTTCAACTTCATTCTTCAGGAGAATATTATCCAATGAATAAGATTTGTTTACCGCCTAAGGATATGACTATAAAGACAACTCAATTTGCTTTTGCTAGTGGTTGGGGTGAATGGACTGGAGACACACTGAAAATTGCCCCACAAATTATTTACAGTGATGCTACTGTTCTAGCTAGTCACATTTTAAAATATTCTTCAACAGTTAAAGGCGGAGTTCTATGTCGTGTGAGTATATTTAAATTAAGAATAATTTTTCATTAATATATCAGGGTGATTCTGGTGCACCTGTTTGGCAATATGTCAATGGTCGAGCTGTTATTATTGGTGTGCATTATAACACCTTAAGCTCTGATAAGGATAAAAGAGGCCATTGTGTCAACTATACATCAAAGGCCGCAGTATTTGTACCCAAAATCATTGATTGGATTTTTCAGACAATGAGGTAAACAAATGGATTACATACATTTTAATTATTAACTTTTAATTTTACAGTACTTTTAAGATATAGAATTTATTCTTGTAATGTTTGAATATGTCAAATATCAATTTGTTAATTTTCATTTAAAATTGTATTTAAATATTTTTCACTACATTTACATAGTAAAGTGTAGTATATGTAATCGTTTCGCACCCACCCACCCGCCCAGTTAAAGGAAAGGCTCAATAAATTCATAAAATCATTAAAAATCATGATTCTACGCTTAAATTTTGGTCCTTTAATATTTTGAAAATTTTACAAAATGGCCTTTTTTGTCCATAATTCTTAGTTATTTGCATCATTTTTGATAAAATGGGTTAAAATATGAATAAATAAAGTAATATTAGTTGAAAAAGGCAACTTAATATTGATGATTTTTGTTTTTAAGCAATTTTAAGTAATTTTTAAAATACCCCTTTGAACTTCGGTTTTTTGGCATCCCTGATAATTATTATTTTAAATAATTTGAAAACATTATTTTAGTGAAAAAATTCCTATTTTAAACTACAATAATTATCAATTAGTGATAAAATAAAAATCATTGATAAGTTATGGCCATAAATACCTTACAGTAATATTATTGTCAAATTGGTTATCAATAGACTTTCTTCAAATCCAAAGAGGTCTCCAAATAAAAGCACATATTATATTGAATAACCATACTTAAACTTGAATGTATGACACGTGAATTCAAGTACATTTATAAATGTTTTAAATTTTTAATTAAAACTTTTCAATAAATAATTTTAACTCAACTTTGATTTTTATATACTGTTATTTGTGAACGCTTAAATAAGAGAGCCAATTAAACAAATGTTAAAAAAGAATTATAACAAAATCAGTGAGCCAGAGTCTCACATGAGAACATAACTGGTTATCAATAAATTTATATAATAATTATATACAATTATTGTATAATAACTTATGAAACTTAGTTTTAATTACTTTCTTTAGTTAATAAAACAGTTGAAAATATTTCGATAATTTTACTGTTTTTAAAATAAATTACTTATTTTTAAATTTCAATTGGTTTTCTCCATTAATTAAAAATAATTAAAAATTATTTAATTATATGTTAATCAAATGGAAAATATTTTGAGGCTTAAATTAATAATAATTACTATCATTAATAATAAATACATGTATATTAAATAAAATATAAACTGTTAATTTTCTCAATATATTTTTTATATCAACAGTCTGCTGCACTCGTTATATAACTCATTTAAATACTTTACTATCACATAAATGTGCGGATCGCTAATATATACTCTAACCGTCAATAAGAGAAGAGCTCTGAGTGACGCGTTGTTCTCTCTCAAAATAATATTATTTAATTACAAACTTAACACCTTGGACTTTTAATAAATTTTCAATGAAATAATAATTTATTTTATTGATAATTAAATTTCATTTAATATAAAATAAACTTTAATCTTAAATAAATAAATATTATTTATTCATTTAATTTTAAATATTAGTTAATGGGTAATAATTCATTGGTAATTATAACTGGTAATTCACAATGTAAATCAATAGAACCTGGAATAACCAGTGTCACTACAATTATATATTCAAATTTGATAATAGAACACAAAGTTTGAGAAACAGTTATATTATCAGGAACAAATAGAGATATCACTTCTTTTTGATCAGCTTTAGGTTGAATAGGGTTGCCATTAGCAAGAGAAATTTTATCCGTGTTAACTCGTATGCTTCCGACTCCCAAATAAGTTACCCTATTTTTAAGAGTAGCCCTCAATCCTAATCTTTTCTTCGTATTATTAATAACATTGCATTCAATCTGTATTGGAGTACCTAGATCATATTAAATAAATTTGTTTAACACATTACTAAAAATCTAGTACAATATTACAAAATTGATCAAGGTAATTACCTATTGTATATCCAATTCGCCTCAATTTACAAAATAGTGATATAGATTTTGATGGGAGAATACCAACGGTTTTGTTGGAGCCTTTAGTAGTACTTTGCTATAAATAACCTTGGATAATATATTTTTATTGTTTTATCCTGATTACCAATAAATGTTCGATAGGATATAAAGACGAAGAATGGAGTGTGAGTTCCACTTCACATCTCTTATCAAAAGATAAGGTCGAGGTATGTATTCTTCCCTTTAATAGATATTTTATATTCCCAAACCATCCTTCAAATGAACTTGGTAAACTATTGAAATAGTAAAAATAATGAATTAATTGGTCTAGATTCTAGAGTTAGCAAAAATTAGCTTAAGATATACTTGGTAGGTAAGTTAAATGTAAATTCAATTCTGTGATCTCCGGTGGTCAAACCAGTCGGATAAACTTAAGGGAAAGATATTAACTATCAATAGACCTAGGTAACCTTTTATAGACTTACAACTTACAGGATTATAACGAAGATCTACCAGAACTTGATGTGAAATTATTCTTTTGGTCCCCATTGAGCCATTACTCTCATCCCATTGACATCTGGACATACCTTCCAATTGTATTTCCAATTGACTTAAACTCATTTCGCCCTCCAATTGAATAACACAATAACCGGTGACCA
>JAQFZM010003195.1:0-11570 GCA_034695785.1 Galumna obvia
AAAATTACAAATTTCTTTATATTATATAAAATAAATTATATATTTAATTTTTTATTTTATAAAATTTTTAAAAATTAACAATGTTATTTTGTAAAAAAATTTATTTTCATTGCAGATATTTTTATATTTATAAATCTTTTAAATAAACTGTCAGACGTAATCACAATTTGCACAGATTATCAATGCCTTTGGATTCGGAAAAAATTAAAATAAAAATAAGATTAATGCGATCACTAGGAGATTCGGGATGGAATTTTATTAATATTTTCTTACTTAGGTATTTTAGACTAAAATAAAGCTGTTGACATATAAAAGTAGACAAAATATTTTACTAGATTTAGTACCTTTTAAAATCAGTAATAACCAGAATTTAAGGAAGATAATAAGAATATAAAGTAGATATTATAACCGATCTGTCATTAAATTGTGTAAACCGCAAATGAAAGTATTATATCTGAATAGGAAGTCGATGTAAATTTTCAGCTGATAATGAAAAATAAAAAATATCATGATATTAAGCTTATTGAAAAGAATATTAATATGTAAAAAATTTGTGCGAAAGGCTTCTTCTTCTTCATACGAATCCCGGATAACTCAAGTAATCAAAAGTCACTGAAAATCTATTTTAGAATAATTAAAAATATTGAATAATTTGAAAAAAAACTAGCTAAATTTAAAATATTTCAATACTTGTAAAACTAGAAAAATCCATAGTTTGTGGTAAAATATAATTTAATTCAAATAAATATTGGAGGAGCAATAAAAATTCTTTAAAGTTATAAACATTTGAAAATAGAACAAAAGGACACACTAAATCACAGACTAGTTCTTTTCAATAAATTAAATATATTATTGAATTTTAAAAATAAATAATAATTGTTTATTTTGAAATCAACATCATTTGAATTGGTTAAGAATTTTTAAAGTTGTGATGGTTTGAATGTGTAGGTTTTCAGCCATAATCCTATAAGGGAACTCTATAAAAATTCATATCACCTTTTATCTGTTTTTGTTATTTAAGCTTATTCTAAAGACCTTACCTTTCTTTGAACATGTGTCATTTGTTTTGATCATCATTTGAAATGATTTCAAACAAAATGTGGGCTAAAAAACGACAAAACCTTTCGATTAATGAAACAAGGTTTGAGGCGAAGCCCATAATCACTACATTTACGAGCTTCTATCAATATAATATAATAGCAATTTAATTTAGTCCAACTAAAAATATATTCAAGTATTTTAAAAAGATTCCTATACAAGTAAGGGTTTCCTTGTTTCTAGTACTTTGGAATTTGTTATGTGAGTGATTTGCAATGAGAGCAAAGTCTACCACTCCTGTCAAAAAGGCGAATTTTTCCCGTTACTAACAAAAAGTTTATTCTTAAGAGGTGGGTACAACCACCTACCCACACTTCTCTTTTTCAATCAAAAAGACGAAAATTCCCCATTATTTTCAAAAAGATTGATTAAGAGAGAAGTTTATCACAACCTAACATTTCCCTTCTAATTTATTAAAAATGCGAATTTTCCTCGTTACTAACAATATTTTTAGTCTCAACAGAAGGATTTCAAAGCCTAAACAAATACCTACTTTTTTATCAATAAGACGAAATTTATCCGCTACTACAAAAAGTGTTGTTCCCCAGATAAGAATATAAGAGCCTACCCACACTTTCGCTTCTATCATAAAGATGAAAATTTTCCATCACTATCAAATATTTAGTAAAAAGAAAAGGTTATCATTGCCTACCAGCCCTTCCGTTTCTTTTAAAAAGGCGAAATTTTCCCGTTACTAAAAAAAGTACTGGTTTCTAGAATATATCACAGCTTACCACTCCCTTCCGTTTTTTCAAATAAAGAAATTTCTCCTTTACAAACAAAATGTTTTTTCACAAGGGAAGGATATTACAGCCTACAACATCCTCCCGTTTCTATCAAAAAACCAAATTTTCCCATTAATATCAAAAGGTGTGGTCTCCTGAACAGAGTGGCACAGCCTATACTCAAATCCATTTCTATCAAATAGACAAAATTACCCCGTTACTAATAAACGAATAAGGTTCCAGAAAAGAATAGCACAGCCTATATTCCGTCCCTTCCGTTTCTATCCAAAAAGATGAAATTTCCCCGATACTAGCAAAAGGGTTGGTATAGAGAAAAATATCACAACTTATCACTATCATCCGTTTCACAAAGGCGAAATTTCCCCATTACTAACAAAAGTTTTGATCTCCAGAAAAGGAAACAGCTTACAAACACTCCTCGTTTTAATTAATTAAATGAAATTTCCTAGTTACTAATAAAAAGTTTGGGCATCAGAAAACGAAATCACAGTCTACCACTATCTTCTGTTTCTATCAAAAAGACGAAATATTCCCATTACAAACAAAAGGGTAAATCTTCAGAGAAGGATAGCACAGCCTACAGTCTCATCCATTTCTGTGAAAAAGAAAAAATTTCCCCAAAATTAACAAAAGATTGGCTAAAAGAGAAAGATATCACAGCCTATAACACTTCTCCGATTCCATCAATAAAGCGAATTTCCCTGTTACGATTTTCCCTGGGTGCGAAACGATTACATATACTACATTTTACTACGTAAATGCAGTGAAATACAGGAGTTAATAGAATTTAAAAATTTTGAAAATAATGAAAAATACTTGATATGAATAAAATTACGAATCAACAAAAATCACTACTGAGACATAAAAATAAATTCAGCTCTTTTATTTATAAGCCAATTTCAATGATCCAGGTGTAAAGTTAAAATATTATTCTTCTTCTATTAAGAAAATATATAGAAACTATAAAGAAATTCCCAAAACATTATTAATTAGGGTTGGGCATAGTGTGTTGTTTATGTCATTAATCATATTATAACCAACTAAATTTATTTTGTCACTTTCTTATAAAATATCTACGATATGGTCTTTTCAGCTAGTTCAAAATTTTATATTTAGTTAAAATTGCCAATCTAATTATACTACATAACAAGCATATTTTTAAAATTCCTATATTTTAAATTTAGAAATTTTTATATAGTTTATTTTTCAATTAACAGAATTTAAATATCTTGTAACCTTTTTGTTTAATTGAATTCTTAGTGAGGTAACTAAAATAGAATTTTTTGAATACCATGATAACCAAAATAATTCAATTTCAAAAATCAGAAAATACTTTTTTCTATTTTTAATTCTTCATGATATATAAAAATTTTTGTATATCTTGATCAGCTTATGAATGACAGGATGATTTATCAATATTTCACCGATTTTTTACTTAGCTAACAAAAATTAATGAATTTCAAAAATTATATGGTGATTTTAAATAATTTATATTTTTTATTAACAAAAATAATTAATGAATAAGTGATATAAATTCCAATTATAACCTAGGTAAAATCGAACCCGCAAAATAAGAATTATTTTCCCCTGTATTTTTAATGACTGTATATAAATCAATTGTTATACGCCACCATTTTTTTATATTTAGAATCAATTTGATATAGATTTCAATAAACCCAAACTCATTTAATTATGAATTTCCAGGTATTGAGACATTGCTTCTGAGAATTAATCAGTTAATTAAATATAATTAATGCAATAAACAGATGTAAATATATTTAATTAATTGTTTTAATTTAAAAAAATCTAATAAAATGTTTTTTGTATTTTTTGTCAAATATTCTCTTTTATAATATCCACAACACATTTATAACATTATTGATTTGTTTTCTTATCTATAAACTATCAAAATTCTATTTAAAATTGTATAATCTACCTCCTGGACCCTTTCCACTTCCACTATTGGGTAATATCCTCTGTAAGTCTTGTAATTAAATAATTTAATTTTTCACTACATTTACATAGTAAGTGTAGTATATGTTATCGTTTTGCACCCACCTCTCATCCATTCCTCCGTCTATTTCACCCAGTCTACCAGCCCTCTCACCCATTCTACCATATCTCTCACCCAGTCTACAGGTCCTATCACTAAATCTACCAGCCAACTAACTCACTAATAAAATCCCGTAAATGTAGTGGAAATGGCTTTGCCTCAAACCTTGTTTAATAATAATTAAGAAAATTAATTAAATATTAATATTTTAACTAAACTATCAAGTATTTTGGAATGAGCAACATATTGACCAAGTTATTGAAAGAGTGGGACAAAGATATGGTTCTGTATTTACACTTTGGATGGCAAATCGTCCTCTAGTGGTTATCACAGATGCAGACATAGCGAAGGAGGCTTTCAATAAGAAAGGTTTTTCTGGAAGACCAAGAGAATTAATAGGTTATTTATAGAACTCAAATTATACTTATAATAAAATCTTTAATTTAAAAGGAGCAAGTTTTATATCAAATGATAAGCACCAAGATATCTTATATACTGATTTCGGGGAAACATGGGAAGCATTACAAAAAGTTACCCATATGGCAGTCTTGTAAGTAATGAAGGTAACAAATAAAAATTATGTTATTCTCAAAAATAACCTAGGAAATATTCAATAAATGATAAACTCAGTTATTTGGAGGCAGATTGTGTTGACTCAACCGTTAAATTAATGATTGAAAACGAAGGCATTAATAAAGCATTTAAACCCTTTGATTACATCTCTTTATTAATCCTTAATATTATATCAAACAGTGTTTTCGCAAACAAGTAATTCAAACAAATATAAATACATTATTAATAGATTTTTATTAATTTATTCAATTAGTTATTCATTAAATGACATAGAATTTAAGAAATTCAATAATATTTATAAAGAATTTGCAAAAATGGCCGTAACCAGACAATTCTTGTGGGAATTCTCATCAGTTTTTAGAATATTAGACAGAAATCTTATCAAAACATTTAAAAATGATCTAGAATGGTTGATTAGTATAACAAAAAATAAGTTCATCGATCACTACAAAGATTATTCAGAGTCAATTGAACGAGACTTTTGTGATGCTCTCATCGCTGCTAAGAATAATGCTCTCAGAAAAGGCAAAGAATCAGCTCATTATCTCACGGATGATAACCTTGGAATGTGTTTATTTGATTTGTTTGGTGCAGGTTATGACACCACTCAATACACATTCAAATGGATAATACTTTTACTTTCATATTATCCGGAAATTCAGAATAAGTTAAGACAAGAAATTGAGACACAAATTGGAGACAGAATTTCAACCCATGAGGACAGGAATTGTTGCCATTATGTTATGGCTTTTATTATGGAAAGTTTGAGATTTAGAAATGTAGGCTCTTATGGTTTCCCCCATAAAGCAATGGTCAGAAGTAAAATCGGCAAAAGTATATAATCGGTAAAGAGTTTTCATATTAATTTCTTTTTAGATAATTATTTGATACCTAAAGGAACGTCAGTTATAGTTCACCAAGGTATTATATTAAATGATGACAAGTATTGGACGAATGGCCACGAGTTCAGACCCGAACGGTTTTTGAAAAATGGAAAGTTAGTGACCTCTCTTTCAAAGGCTTTTATACCTTTTGGTGTCGGACGTCGAGTTTGTTTGGGAGAGAAGTTAGCCATAGCTAAGCTCTTCCATGTTTTGGTCAGATTTCTTCAGATGACTTCTGAATATTTAATTGTTCTTGGTCAAAATAATGGCCTAGAATCTGATAACAATGTATTCATGTTTAATATTCCCTATGAATACGAAATAATATTTAAAACAAAATGAATAATTATTTAATGTAATAAAGAAATTATAAACAGAAATGACTAAAAGAGCCTCAAAATGGTATTAAAGGAAAGTATTTAAGTCTGTAGCTCTTAGTCCGAGCAAAGGAGTATTATTTCAAATGTCAAATTCATAATAAACATATAAATATAGTTAGTCTTCAATTTATCATATCTCGATTTAACCAAACCCTTAATATAACCAGGTAAAATTTATGCCCCGGGTGCTTATATGGGACTTGTATTTATTCTCGATATAGCCAGATAATATAATTAGAAACTAAATTTTACCAGATGAATTATGATTTCCCCTATTATAAAATGTATTTCGATATTAAAAGAAAATTTTAGGGTAATATCAGTAATGGCCATCTGGGGGGATAGCCCAAATATGCCCCTGTGATCGACGGCATCCCCCCCATTGCATCGGCGAAAAAATAGGAGAGAATCTGTAAGGTTAACCATGGCCATTACTGGGTAATATAAACTTAAACTTTAGAAATATTTGAAGCGTAAGAAATCTTCAGCCATTAGAAGTGGCCATTAATTTAAAGCTTTAATTATATTTTAATTGTATTATTATTTAAATGCTTTTATTTCTATTTAATTGTAAATATGACTCATAGCTCAATGCAAACTATTGTAAGGCTTTTGAACTTAAGCTAAAAGAGTTATTCCTTTTTGTCATAAATCCTTTGCTTAGAAGGCAGTTGAGGTTAGCAAATGTTAAGTGACTTTTACTTTTAAATATTCAAATATAAACTACAAATTGATTAGCTCTCAGAGCAGTTTTAGCTATAGTTTAAATAGTAAGCAACGGTCGGTCCACCGACAGTCGCGGTTCAGAGTCCTGAGTGGGCAGTCAGTCTTTGTCTCAGGTTATCCATAATTTAGTTCAAGTTCTGGTTAAGAATATTGGTGACCAGTGTTGGAGCCGAGTCTTAGTTAAGGCCAGTTGTGACCTATTCTTATGTGTTATTTAGTTATTGTCCGACAAATGAATTCCATTATATTAGAGTACTTTTAATTATTATTTGTTTTATAAAAGCTTTTAATCATTAATTATTATTTTGTGACTAAAAAGAATAAATCTATTGTTAAGACTAAAATAAATAAACATTTATTAATTATTAATTAAGTGTTTGATTCGCCAAAACTATTAATTGCAAGTGCAGTGCTTGATAGCATCAGCGGCTAAAAAGTTATCAACCGGCGAATAAGCTAGATAACCCCCTGTTCTTCAGTTACCCAGTATCTAAAGCGTGAGGTCATCCATACCTCAGGAACTGCCCAATGCTACAATAGCTAGGTAAAAGCTTAGGCCGACAGTTCCAGCGCAAAATATTTGTTTGATTGAAAACTGATTTTACTCATTAATTTTATTGTATTAAATATTTTGAATTGCATTTAATTTTTTTAGTAAATCAATTTAACCAGAATTCGATTTAACAAGTTAATTTTAGTGGCAAAAACCATCTGGATATTTTAAGGAATAACTGTAATTAATTTTAAGCAAGCCATATTCCCTTATACATATTCCCTGTATACTTCTATATTTAACAATTTTCTAAAGAATTTTATCAAAATTAATGCAAATTTTAGTGACTAATTAACTAAAACTAAAATTTTTTGACAAATGGCTTATTCTTCTAATTTTAAGAAATTTAAGTCTACCAAAACTGGTATATTTTGCATTTTTATTAGGTTTTGATCTATTTTTAGGCTCTATATTTATTCTTCTCTTTTTTACTGTGATTAGACCAGACTTATATTCACTCGATAGCTAAAAATTTAATTAAATTTTCTTGGGTAAAACTAAGTAAATAATAATATTCAGCGATGGATATTGAATACACATTTTGAATACATTTTGTGGGTAATCTATGTGAACCCTGTGAACACTAATCTTGGTAAACGAATGAACATGGTCGTTCATACAGTAAGTATAATGAAATGTTTCACCCCCTATGTATTCAATATTCATCGCTGATTTAGGATACTACATTGCTTAATCTTTAACTAGTGTTTTATGAAAAAATTAATTTAAATATACAGACGACTATACATTTATGTAATGAATTCTAGAAATTCATTCACTAAAAGTAAATTAGATTTTGTTTTCAAAAGAGATTTTCATTCATTTGAGAAAAGTTTAAACTAATTTTCAATTCAAAACATTTATTATTTTTTAATGTTTTTTAATTCAATGGTTTTATTTTATGTGTCTTTTATGGAGTGATGGTTAGTCAGGTCTGTACTTCAAATATTACAAAACCTTTTGTATGAATAAAATAAGTGAATTCTCTATAAAAGGCTAATAATTTTAAACTTTCTTTTATTTGAAATTTAAATTATAGTTATTCTAATATATTATGGATTTATATCCCACTTATATTAAATTTCAGACAATATTTTAAATTAATCAATAATTATAATAGTTTGGAAGAATATCTTTATATTTGAGCCATTAAGTATAATCATAAACATTTAATTAGTTTTCAGCTTTCAGAGCCTATATAACCTGTTATATATATGAAGTTCATTTATAAGAATTACCTAGATTACTTTTAAATTCAAATGTAATGCTTATACATAAGATTAAAGTTTCCATTATATTAAAATTTTTGGTAAAAAACGAATATAATACCCTGACAAGCATAAAACAAGTTCATGTATAAAATAATTATCCTTTTTAAAACTGTAAATTTATTGTTGAACAATTTTTAATATAAGATATTCATTTTATTTCATATTAATTTTGTATCATTTTAATTTAGCAAGTTCTTTATTTATAAATTAAGAGATATTTCATTAAATATTTTTCCTTAAAAAATGTATTATATATTTATTATAATTTTTAAAGATTTAAATGCATTCATTCAATGATTTATGAAAACCTAAGTTTTAACACAAACTCCTACTAAACCATCGAAAAAGGTTAAGGTCATTTAGATCATCAAGGTGTGGTAGGGTAGTGTATTTTTCAAAATCTTCAACTATTTTTGCACTATTAATCTTTTTATTGCTATTTAAGTCATTTAAATATTATTAAGTGCTATATTTTTCATTTATTTATATTTCTTAACTCAAAACGCTATATTCTGCCAATTTTGGCCTCTTAAGTGGGGTACTTCGGAATATCCCCCCTTTCGCCATCCCTGGTTTTAAGTAAAAATATATTTGAATTCATTTATTCATTTATCAATTCCTCAACCTCAAAGTCAAAACCTCAGTTCTGACACAAACTCCTACTAAATATCGATAGAAGAAAAGGTCATTTAAGATGAGCTCAATTTAAATATAAAGCGTTTAACTCAATCAATAATTATCTCGAAGTCATCACTAAATTGCTATTCATTTGATTTTATTATTTTTATCAATTTTTGAAAAATATTTTTTTTAAATATAAAATAAATTTAATTCGAAACAATTTATTATTCAATTTCTTAAAAGCTTTTTTTCACCCTTTTAACATTTTGACCTAGTTTATTTAGTATTTTTTACTATTCTGTCAACAAATCAAATAAAATAATTTTATTATTATTTATATTAAAAACTTTTAATGCAAATTTAATTGAATCTATTATAGAATAAAATGATTTAAATAAAAAAATAAACTGTATATTTAGATTAACATTATAAAAATTATTTTAAAACTTAAGCAGACCATTCACTAGAATATTTTTCATCTAGCAATATTAGTCATATTTTAAATATATTTTTATTTTTATTTTTGATTACAGTTTATATATAGCTAAAGAAATATAGAATTTATTAATTTGTCCATTATTTACAATAAAAAAAAAATATCAACTTGATATAAATTATCACGAACTTTGAAATTTTCTTAAAAATTTTAATTTTAGTAAAAATACTTCCGTTGACTTTGAATTTTAGTATAAATTTTAAAAAAAAATTTTAAGTCTTTTTCTTTTAAAATTAGTTAAACTATTTTAAAGGTTTGTATCACATGAATGAAAAAGTGTAGTTTTTCTGCTCACTTCGAGTTTATTCATGCAATTAAATGACACTTAACTAAAAATTCAAAGTCAAATGATTTTAGAAATACTTTTTATTTGATAAAATAATTTTTTTATTACTTTAAAAAATTTCAAACTTCAAAAAATATTTAATAGTGTTTCTGAAATTCTTATATAATTAATTTTAAATAATAAATAAATATAAAGTATAATCCTCGTGTAAGGAATTTGCTTGTTATGAATATCTGTGTCTTTTTTTATATAAATTGATAAATTGTTTGAACCGCTATACTCTTAATTGTTGATTAATGTAGATTGTATGCTATGGGCATTAATTTAAAATGAATAAGGCCTAAAAATCTTTCCTAACGGTTAGACCAAAAGAAAGAACTGGTTTTACAGTCGCGCCCCGAAATAGGTCAAGTGATGGGGCATTAAAGTTCGTTGACTAATATCGAATTTGACTTATATTGAATCCCAATAACATTATAACATCCATAGGAAGGATTCAAAAGGGCTTTGAAAACCATTGGCCTAAAACCGAGTTTTGACTTATTAACGTTTGACTTAAGGCTGGGCCCAACTGTACATCAATATATAATATTTGTATAGAAATTAATAGAAAACTGTAAATAATAATTTAGGTATTAATAAATATAAGCAAAGCATAGGTTAAATAAATATTGAACTTACCTATCTCATTAATATTTTTATTATTGAATTTATGACATATCATTACAATTAAATAAAATTAAAATATTTCATTAAGGTTTTATTTTATGAAAATGTTATATATTCAAATTTTTAATAGTTCAAAGTTTAAAAACTTTAAAATTTAGCTAGATAATTTAGATATAATATAATTTGATAACAAATATAATCTTATTTATCTCTTGTAATTCAAAACCATTTCTTATTTAATTATATAATATATTAAATTGTTTAACTGTTAATAAGACCTAATTATCATTCCTTACGATTAGACCAAAAGGAAGAAAGGGTTTTAAATGAAAAATATTAAGCCTACAGTTTGAGAACATTAACTCAATACGTATTTTGCATAACAACTACTTCTGAACACCTGTTCCGTCCCCTAAAAAAAAACTCTAAAAGTGAATGTTTGCACTCATATGCCTTTACACGACCCGACTCTCAGAATTGCTTTGGGCTAACATTTAATTGGGAGAACATCTGTCTGTAATACAGGTCTCGACAGAGTTTTCCCTTTTGGCAATAAATGTCGGATCACTTTGTGTTCAGGTATTGAATATATTTTGTTAGACATAAAGAGAGCGCACAAATAATATGAAAATATTTAGATTCATAATTGTTTTGATCTCTTAAGATTCAACATGTTTAAAAATTATTTTATATCTTATAATTTATAATTAATAAATTAATTTTATTTTTCAATTGTTTATTAAGTAATCAAAAAATAAAATTGTTTTATAAATTTAATAATCGTTTTAACAATTTTCACTATTTTTGTTGTATTTCTTAGGTTTTTGCCCCAAATATGTTAGAATACTTTAATTAATAATGAAATGTATGCATAAATGCAAAAAACATATTAAATCTATAAAAGTATTTATTATATGTTTGGGGTCTATTTGAAAATAACCCCTCTATATCTCACCTGTCGCGAGATAAAGGTAAAATAATGCCCCATGTCAAGTTGGCCATGGCCGTCCCTATTATAATACTATTTAAATACAAAATATACTCAATTACTTTACAAAACAAAGTTTAAATCAAATATTTTTTTTAAAAAAATACAATTCTATGAATGACTGAGCGGAAAGACATTCATTTTGTTTAAAAAACGCAATTATTTTAAATTGTTTTACAAAAAAATTCATATTTTCATTGAAATATAAAACAATAATTTCATAAAT
>JAQFZM010003196.1:0-11568 GCA_034695785.1 Galumna obvia
CAAACCTTTATTATTTAGATATATTCTAAATTAAAATACTGTTTTTTATAAAATCGAATTAAATTCTTCTTATAATACGATATAATAAATGGGTTCAATATTTTATGGATTTTAGGGAATAGTTTGAATTTTCCAATTTTTCTCATCAAAATAACTAGTTTTGGTGATTTAAAGTTTGAAAACTGTTACTATTGTTAAAAAAAATATGATCTAGTACCTAATTTTAATGAAAAACATATTAACGGTATTTATTTACTTGATGAAATAAAAATTCTGAACAAATTTCAAATTTGAATTACGTGCTTCCAATTCAACTTAGCTAAAAATGTTTAAATATTTATTCATTTATGTATATTAAAGATTTGAAATATCAATCATTGTTTTGGTATAGTTTGCAACAAAATTTGTTCGGTATTTTTTGAATATGCTAATACAGCGATTCACTTTCAGTACACTTTTATAATACATTAAAGTGCGTAAGCCATGTGACATTTGTAAGTGCATCAATGCAATTCATATGGTAGATGAATGAAATTAATAAGTGCATACAGTAATTATAATAAAATGTTTCACTCCTTATGTACTAAAAGTGAATCGTTGTGCTAATATAATATATTAAAATATGAATTTATTAAATTATTATCCAGATCGTTTCCATATTTTAATTGCCATATTTCGAGGACGCACTTCACCATCGGATATAAAAAATTTAGTGTTTATTCCAAAATAATTTCCAACAAGAGGTTTACCACCTGTAAAACCAAAACCACTCCAACCACCTTTAGGAACATTTATAGATTCTTTCCAATGTTCTATATCATTAGGATGATCATTTCTAAGTTCAGAATAAAATTGTGTAAGCCTTGGAGAGTTATCCCCTTGTATTTGACCAAATGGTTCCGACTCTTTCCCGACAACTCTGAAAAACACTCCGGAATATTCTGCGCTCACTTCTGTCCATTTAATATTTGGCCACAACTGTTGAGGTGTCAGTTGATTAGGGAGTTGTGTGTAGAGAAAACCTAAAGGTATTATAGAATTTAATTGATCTTGTTGCATTCCAAAATAATTTTGTTGATTTTTTTTAAACTTGTTTGTTCTTCTACTGAAACTTTAAGCATTTCAATTTCATCTTGTTGTTTTTTAATTGCATTTTCTTGTTTTTCAATAACATTTGTCAGATTTTTAATCTCATCTCTCATCACTGATTTAGTCGACTGTTTTTTCTGACAAACTATAAGGTATTTTTGTTTGCAAAAGTCATCCGTCCATTTCCCGAGTTCTGCGTCACTTAAAGACATTTCAACGCATTTATTAGTGCCGTCTTTAATAGCATTTTCTCCCCAATTCTCAAAGGTAAGTTTATTTCCATCCATCCATTGATACGAATTATTAATAAACTCTAATCCAATCCAAATATTATCGGAAATATTCTTATAATTCTTTAAATGTTTTGATAAAAAGTTTTGTTCATTTAAAGAAAGAATTGTAATTAATGTCGAACTACTGTCTAATTGACTGCAGTTTTTCTTCGCTTCGGATTCTGATCCCTTTTTCTGCAATATTTTAAAACATTTTCTGTCGGAATATGAAATCCAATCGCTATCACACGTCGACTGATTGTTGTTTTTAAGCCTATCTTTAAGTTTAAAAACATATTTTACATTTTTGGTTTACAATTGAATAATTTTAATTTTTTATATATCCATGTCAATTCCAATTTTGTTTAAATATTTATATTTAATAATAGGAATATTAATAATATTTTATAGATAACTCACTATTAATTTCCTGTTTATAATTATCCAGTTTATTTTCAAAGTCCATTTTAAATAACTGAAATTCAAAGTTGAGTTTTTGTTCCAATTCTGATATTCCATCACTTATTAAATATAATAATTGATAATTTATTTATGCGTAGTATTTAAAACTTACCATATGACCAAGGTCACAAATATTAAAAAGAATAAAATATTTATAATTTCCATTTTATTATAAACTTTAAACTATTAAAAAAATCTCTTTGAAATGAAAATAATATTAAAAATATTATCTTTTCAAGGCTTTAAATAACATATTTATCTATAATTCAAAAATAATACAAATATACTTCTGATAAAATTGAATAAATAATCTTTCAATATGTACATACATGACAAGTAAATTGCCAATGTTATCAACTTTGTTCATGATGCAATAACCTTGGATTATTTGATAAAATAATTTATTTCGATAAATATTATTAGATTTAAAAATACAGTGAAACACAAATGAAATTAGAAATGCTAAAATGAATGTCAAACCAACACAAGTGAAAATCACATCATCTAAAAAGCTATAGATATAGCTGTATATAATAAGATTAAATATAATTTTTTGATAGTTAACTATTAATTTTATCACGAGAAAAATATCCCGAGAAATGGTTGTCGGCCAGAAATGTGGTGAATTAGTAATTTTTTCGTTTCGATGAGTAGAACATTCCATAAGCATTATTACAGCAATAATTATTTACCGTTTGGCCGCTACACTCGTGAGTGCAAAATTTGTGATTTACATTTGTGTTCTTGTGTCATTCATTTATTCCAATCTAACAACCATTTGTGCAAATCTAATAGACAAATGAGTTTCACTGTATATCTTTAAGTTTGTTTTCAAACATTTTAATCATGTTGACTGATATTTAAAATATTTTCTATGAGAAACTAAAACTCATTCGTTATCAAACATCAACTTTTCATTGCCTTAAACTCTTATTTTAAATTTAAGATAAAATAATTTATTTAAAAATTATTTGAAAAAAATATTATATCAGTTTTAAATCAAATCATTTGGAATTTAATTATTAATTCTTTAGAAAATTTACAATTAATTTCTTGTAAAAGACTAGTATTTTTTCAAAATTATATTTAAATAAATTAAAATAAGAGTTTAGTTTTTTTAAGTTTTAATATCTTATCTTCTATTAACATAAAAAATAGTAAATTAAATTTGTCATTTTTTAATATCTATTTGAAACAAAAATTTTCTTTCTACTCTTAATTTTAATTAATTAACTTATTAGAAGGCGACACTCTTTAGAATTAGGAATTTAAATTATTTATTCCTAAAAAGATTTTGTCTACTAATTTAATGAATATTTAATTGATTTTTATAATTAAATATATTATTCATCAAAATAAAAATAATTTATTTTAAATTTGAACAAATCATTTGAAATTAATTATAAGAATATTAAAAATGTATAAAATATGAAATGACACAAACCTTAATTGTACAAGGACATAAAACCCAAAGATTTGATAAAATGTTTAGTTTATGTTTGAAATATGGACTTAGAAATGAAAACAAAGTTAAATAAATAATAATAAATTATTTTAAATAAGAAAAGTATGAAATAAACAACTGGATGAATGAAAAAGACATAGATAACGAATAATAAGTTATTTAAACACTAAATATGAATTCTATTAAATCTGAAAATATTTAATGTTTTATATTATTTTGTATTTAAAACTTCATTTGAAAAGTCGTTATATAAGTTTATGCATTTATTTTAATTCATAATTATTTTAATTTTAGTCATAAAAATGAAATTATTATTAGAAATAATGGCTTTAATTTTGTTAAGTCTTGTGATGGGGCTAGAAAGTCAAGAATGTGATTTACATAATTCTTAGATAACACAGGATTTATGTGAACTTCGAATCTAAATGAGTTTATTCCACTATAACTTAGAAAAAAGAAATAAAATTTATTAGAATTTATGGCCGGGGAAATAACTATTTGGGCATGGTAAAACCTTGATTATTTTGAATGGCTGAACAGATTCTCATTCTGTTTTCAATAAAATAAACTAGAATAAATGCACGTTATATGAAATTAATAATAAGTAATTGTATCACGATTAAGTTACCTTTATTTAGGAAGTTTCAAATTTTGAAAAAAATTTAGTTTTATTTAATGTAAATTTTACAAATTTGACCCTCAGCAGTTACTTTATTATTGGTTTGATCAAAAAGTGTCAAGCAAAAAAGTTGTTCCATATAATATATTCTATTGAAATATTACAAAAAATTTGGATAAACTACTTGTTTAATTTTTAGTAGTTTACTTTTGGTGTCTTTGGGCTCAAACCCCTATAATTTAAATTATCTTAATTTCTTTATTTATTAACCGACTTTAATGATCTTGGTATCATTTTACATAGCTTTTCCTTGTTTATCATGATAACTTAAAAAATATTTAATCGAATACAACTTGCTTATTAATAATTAAAATATTATTAATTAAAATATTTGTTTTTGCTCAGGTTCAATAAAAATATATCTAACTTGGTACAAATTATTTCAAACTTATTTTTAATAACGTGCAATTATTCTAGATTATTTTAGAGAAAACAGATTGAAAATTGGTTGAGCAATTCAAGATTAATCAAGTTTTAACCAAACCCTGATAGTTATTTCCTCGACGGTATGTGTTTTAAATTTATCAAAATAGTTATAATAATAAATTTAATAAGAGTAAATATTGTTGATACAGATAATATGATGAAAAAAAGACTTATTTTTAAAATATAAACAATGAGCCGCAGTCACTACCCATTGTTCATCTATTAACGCAACTTCACATTAAGTATACAAAATAGCTCATGAAAAAATAAACAAGTTCATAATGAACATAATTATAATTTATTAAAAAATATTTATTGCATGGTTTTTAAGCTTATTTATATCAATATTTTGAGTACATATTATTTAGATTAGTTTAGAATCTAGATAAATTTTATGTTTTGTCTCTATGAATTATAAAATTTATGATATTATTTTAACTAAAAAGTGATTTAAAAAAATGATATAAATTATAAGTTATCATTATTTTATCAAGGACAATATATTCAAATCTATTAATTGAAAATATAAAATTCAGATATTTTTATAACAATAATATGAGCATAAGTTTATAATATATTTAAAATGTCATTTTATTTTATTAATAAAAATTAATTAGATTATATTATTAATAATTAAATTGATAAGAATGATTAATGATGATTTTTGATCTTGATAAAATATAGAATCAATTCTGCGATTGCCTTAAGTTTTAATTGAATATAAAAATTAATATAAAAATAATTAAAATATATAACTAATAAATGAAACCTTACTTTATAGCATTGAAAGTGTTTAATTGTGAATAACTTTTAACACGAAAAGACAACTCTTTTCTTGGATATCCGTTCAATCATTGTTTGTATCCAGGTGAATTATTATTTTAAAATTATCAATATATATTTAAAAAGCATACCTTGCATATTTGTGAAAATTTAAAAATAATAGATTGTTTCTATTATATTGAATTGAATTCTGTTTATAATAAGATATAATTAATGAATTCAATGTTTTGTAGATATTATTCACTGAATAATTAACTGACGACGCATTCAATATAATGAAGAGAAAAAATTTATATAAGACTAAACACCCTTAAAGTAATCCAATTTTTAATATAAATATTAATGGAATAAATATTACAACAAAAAGACATAAAACACTTAAAAGACCAATAATTAACCAAAATATTAACAAATATTTTGACCAAAAAGTAGTGTTGTATTCATTGATCTCTAAAAACAATGAAATAAATGATTTAATTATTTTATTGATACCTAAAAATCGTTTCCTTTCATTAAGTAATAATTAAATATGTATTCAATCGTTTGATTTTCATATTGAGATACAAACAAATTATGTAAAACACAAACGATTGAAACAAAAGAATATTAACGAAATAGTGACAACACATTATTATTAGAATTGTATTCGGAGGACCATAAATTAGTGCTTCAAATAGTGTGGAATAATAAATATAAAAACCAAATTCTACTGTTATTGCATAAAATGGGATAAAATATTTGTTGTGATTAATAAGAAATGTATTAACTTTTGCGGTGATATTTAATAATCTTTTTATCTCTTTTTCGTCAGTCATTCCGATACCTTTGGGTGAAATTAAACCCGACATCAATTGAAATACTCGAAGGAATGTGGGTTTAATACCATTTCTATAGTTATAGTAATAAATAAATTGAGGAATAATTGTAAGAATAGAACCCAGAATTAAAAGTTTATCCATATATTTTGGAATTCCAATGAAATACCCGACACATCCCAAAGCTTTGAAAATTAAGTGATTTTCTCTATTACTTAAAAGATTAATAATTCTTTCCCTTAAATATAAAATTAAAGTAATAAAAATAAGTATCGTATGACGAATGAAATTACGTTTTGGTCGATCTCTAACTGATGTCAAACACAAACCAATTCTGTAGAAAATGTCATCAATTGAATCAATGACCAGTTCCGAAGGTAAAAATTTGTTTGGATTTATTCTTTTCATATTCTTATTTATTTCACCTTGTTCAACTTTGTTTTTAAATTTTAACATCAGTTCAAAATAATATTGCCTAGTTCTTCAATTATCAAAATAATACGATATTCAAATTAGTTCAAAGTTTAGTTGAAACCTGAATAAAATAATAAAAATTAATTTTAGGAATAAATAGTTCATTATATTAAATAAGAGAAAATTTATCTCTAAATTAACCTTGATCAAAATAGAATAGCAATAAAAGTAGATAACATAACCATTAATTTTTTTGCAATTGAATTGAAAACATATTTCAATAGAAAACCATTAATTTATAATCGATGCAAAATTATTGATCTCATATTTATATCTTTTTATATGATTATTTAACACAATAAAGTAGTCATTACTTTAGCAACGATTCATTTTATCGTCAATATTGTAAACAAAATTGCTTACAAAAACGTTATATAAACATTGTTTTATTGCTAAATAAAATTATAGTTAATGCCATATATACATGTATCTAATTAGTGTTGTAAATGAATGAGATTTTTATGACCAAGATATTATTGTAAAATAAATTAATTAGTCAAAGTAGTCATAAAATATTAATTTAACTATTCTTTTAATAAAAATGTATTTTAAATTTTTTTAAATTATTTGTTATTTTAATAATAAAAATTAATTTATTAAATTTTTACCAAATATTAAAACATTTATTTTTTCAAAATTATATTAAATATTTAATCTAGTTATAAAGAATTATCATGTTTATTTACTATCTTGGCCAGCATATTTTAGTTAATAAAAAGTTGATATTACTTTTAAAGATATCTTATAAAATGCAGAATATACAGTTAATCCCAATTAGTTTTCGCCATTTAACAAATGCCTTTCGCGTCGGCTCTAATTTTAACAAATGTCTGTCGCGTTTTAACAGAATATATACCGGTAATAATACAAATTCAATTTTGCCATACATACAAATTATAGCGCCACCTACATAATTTTTGTAATGGATCAATTTCCAGAAAGTTGTTTTTAATATTCTGAAAAGAGAGTTAGTGTTACAACAAACTAATACAGTCCACGATCATTTTTATGAACCGATTGGGAAAAAGGACTTAGTTCATAAAACTGATTGGTTCATAAAATCGGTATTTAATATATTTTATTTAATATTCATCTATAATAGAGAATTACATCAATTAATTTTAAAAATCAGTTATTTTTTGTTTTTTTTAATGAGATAAATGGGTTTTCAATTGATATTTATGAATTTTATTAAAATTATAATTAAGTGATTGATCGCCAATTTGACAATAATACTCCTGTAAAGGATTCATGGCTATAAGTTATAGCCAGGAAGCGACAAAAGTATGAGAAGTTAAAAATGAAAAGCTTATGAAAGGAACGTGCACACATTAACAACAAATTTTGTCCTAAAATTTAAAGCTTTATTAAAAAAATTTATGAAATTTTATCATTAAGGTTTAGTAGATTAGTAATAAACCTGACTTAATTTATTGCCAATTTGTGCACGTTCCTTTCATAAGCTTTTAATTTTTACTTTCCTATACTTTTGTCGCTTTCTGGTAATAGCCTATAACTTATAAATGATTTCTATTTTACTACTAATTGATAATTATTGTAGTTTAAAATAAGAAATTTTTCACTAAAATAATGATTTCAATTTTAAATTTATTTGATATAATAATTATTCTTTTTTAGTTCATAAAGCTGATCCCTATTTTCTATAGTTTGTATTAACTTTGGTTTAAATATTTGGTTCATAAGACTGGTTGGTTCATAAAACCAGTACTTCATAAAACTGAGCCAATCTTAACATTAGTCTCTATGTGAAGGGTTTTTGGTTCTAGAAATTACTTCATAAGACTGGTTGGTTCATAAAACCGATACTTCATAAAAATGATCGTTGACTGTATTTTAGAAAAAACCAGCATCTCAATATAAAAATTTCTAAAATTCAAATAGATCTTATTAAGTTTTTACTTAAATGATATTATTGAAACTTAATAATTTATTGTAAATTAAGTTACTTTATTATTGTGCCAAGTTTGAAAGTAATATCCCAATTGAGTCAAAGATTATTGGCGATAATGTAATTTCCTATATTAAAATTAAATTGAAAAAGTATTTCTTAATGAAAACAATACTGTGTAATAGAAAATAATCTTTAGTATGGGTCCTTAGTTCCCGTATTAAGTTTCGTAATAAATTTATCATGATTTAAATTTTTTGTTACTAATTTTTTTATAAACTCTAATTATTCTTAATCATTTTAATGAAAACCATTTTAAGATCTGTTGATTCATTCAAAAAATATCAAGGTTTAAGTAACCTAGGGTTGTTTTGTCTTTAACTGTATATTTATGAATGACATGAATTCCATTTTACAATTTATAACGTTTTGAAAAATTTAACCCAAAATTACAAATAAGTTTATAACTATATAAGAATCATCTGATTCTTATGATACGTACTTAATAACCTGCACATTTTGTAAAGCTTTCATACTAATCTTCATACGGGAACTGAGGACCCTGGTTATAATTAATATAATTATTATAGACAGGGAGAGGTAATTATTACTCCTAAAGTTTAAACATTTTTACAAATGTTTTAATTCTCTTTCGATTTAAGTGCACTTAAGAATTGAATTTTACGCTAAATATTATCAAGATTAAAATTTTCTTCCCATTCGATATTAAAACATTTATTATTAATAACTAGAGCATTTAAAATCTACCCTTATTTACTAAAAGTATTAATTAAATTAATATATTAAATAATAATATAATAAGATGTAAGAATTTGAAAATTTAAAAGCTTATTAATTATCAAGTTAACATTCTAAGATAATGAATAGATTATCATGTAAATTTTATTGATCATTTATATAAATTATATTACCTATTTTAAATTTTGCAATATATTAAACTAGTTTATTACATAATAAACAAACAGAAATTCCCTAAATTATTCTAAAAGCATGATAATGTGCAAGCTAATATTTATGAAAATAGCTAAATTCTTTTTTATAATCCGATATATATATATACAAATATATATATATACAATGTATATAAAACATAATTTGCCCGACCAAGTTCATTCATGATCTAATATGTTTGCCTTCTATTATCTTGGTAATTCTTTATTAATTAAATTCTATATTATTTGGTAAAATCTCTGGGAGTCTAATATTAAACTAAAAACAAAAGCACTTTATCCTGATACAAAAAAGTTAAATGAAAATACATTTATTTTGAGTCATACCTATGACTTACAAACGACTCATATTCAACTAGTCGTCTCATATCAACACAAAGTGAACTTAAACTCATTGTCTAAATAGTCTCAACTATTGTAATGTCATTTAAACTTGTATTTCCTTTTCCTTTGAAACACATTTTTGTCGACTTTACATTCATTTAGTGTTCAGACCATAGAGCCGAGAGTCAGGTCGCATACAATCCTTAACTTTTATGCAACTCTTTTGTTAAATGTTTTTGTTTTTGATTTATTTCAAGTAAAAGTCATTTTATACTAAAGTGTTGTCCACTTTGTGGTGCGTCGAATACAAGGCACGCCACAATTTAATTTAAACATTAAAAATAAGTAATATTATTTTCAAATAATTGATGTAATTCTTTATAATAATTGATTAATATAATTTTCATAATTTATTGATAAATAAAATCAAAAAACTAACGAATTTATGAATCATTCGGTTTTATGAATTAAATCCATTTATTATAAAATTTATATTTGAAATGAATTTTAATTTCTCTCAAATAATAAATTTTTTCAATTCACTAATAAATTACTTATTTTGTGACTAAAAAATGTTTAACAAAAATTTTGATATCTTTTGCTTTAACTGAAACTAAAATACTTTTAAATAACCGTTGAATTAATTTACAGTAAATTCAATTTAAATACAAATTTAAGTCAATTATAAGAACTAATAATAAATAAAAAATGAGCCGACAATACAGGGATTCATTAAAAGTGATTAACGAAGACATCCATAAATATTGTGTTCTTCTCGGATATAGAATAGGAAGAGAATTGAGTCGACAATACTTTAAAATAGGTTTTAAGTGTCAATGGATGGACCAAACTCTGGATGAGAGAGAGTTTGTCACTAAAATCATTAAGTTTTCAAAAGCAAAGATTTCTCTATTAATTAGTAATAATGAACTCAAAGACAGACAATTATAAAACATTTATTATTCGACAAAATTCGAAACAATTTCTAAGTTAAATAATATTGAACTCATCTATGAATATGTTGCTAAAATCCAAGAGTCTATTGAAAAGTTTGATTCGTAAATAAGTTTAAATAATTTAATGGTTTTAATCATCGAAGTATTGATATTCATATTGTATGTTAGCCATCGCTCCAAATGACAATCCACTGAATAGTATGACTCACGCCATCGCCAGCGGTTTCTTTATTGTTATCATGTGTTTGGTCTGTCATTTGTTACCCAAAACTTATAGTCATTTATTAAAGAAATTGAAGAAAAAGTTTAGGAATTTTAGTGACAATAAAAGTAGTTTTGAACAACAAATGAATCAAATAATTCTCATTCGTTTAAATGAATTCAAAGATGAGATGTGTTTTACAGCTTTTAATTTGTTTAAACTTAACGCTAATACTCTTCTCTCATGTTTGGCACTCATCATCTCTTACTCTATAGTTATCATTCAGACCTCTTCCCAGTGCTTCGAACCTGACTTTCATATGAATTTGATTGAAATCCTTAATATAACTCATAGAGTGTATAATCACTCATAAGACTCTTGGTTATTTAAAATTATATGAAAGCTGTTTATTATTCAAGGAAAGTTTGCATAAATAAGTTTTCCGTTATTTAAAGGTTTATTTTAAAGTTGTTTTTATTTAATTAAAAATAAAAAATAGAATTTTTAAAAATTTTGTAATAAAAACTAATAAATGAAATGTTTGTATAAATCAGTTGTTTGGTCTTAGAGATCACCAGAAGTTTCATCATGGTTACAACTCTTTTCTCTTTGTCAACTGTTCTGAAATTTATTATTAATGTTAGAAAATCTGAATCGAAATTACTACACTCAACTGCCATTTTTATGAACTTAGCCGTACCGACCCTTATGTTCACAAAAACTATCTTGTTCATAAAAACG
>JAQFZM010003197.1:0-11568 GCA_034695785.1 Galumna obvia
TACAGTGAAAGACCGATCGTATGAAGTACCGATCTTATGAAATGACCTTTCTTATGAACAAAATCTAAAAACCAAAATCCATTCCCATAGACACTAATGTTAATTAGAGACCGATCTTATGAAGACTGATGTTATGAACTGACGTTTGTTATGAAGTATAAATTGAAACCAAAGCTACTAAAAACAATGCATTTTAATGACCGATCATATGAAGTAATGAAATAAAATCTGTATTCAATAAAAATGTTAATAAAAATTTTCATTTAGTAATCAAAAAATTTAAAGGTGTTAAAAGAGATGAGTCAATATTTGAATATAAACAGAAAATTTTTACATTTAATGAAAAATATTAAAAAAAATTATACCAAAATGAATTAAAACCATTCAAATTCTATATAAAATTAATAATAATTGTTTTAATTCTTTATAAAACATTAAATAGCTGTTTTTAGCCTAAATTGTAATCTTGTTGAATTTTTTTTCCTTATAATAAAAATTGACCTATCTTATGAACTGAACGATGTTATGAACTATTTCCGATTTAGCGATCACTTCATATTATCGGTCTTTAAGTGTATTAAAAGTGGGATTTACTTGAATCAGTTCTAACCCTTTCTTCCCATTGATAAAACTTGAAGAAAGTAGTTTTCTTGGTATATGTGTTTCTGTTTGTCAAACAAAAGAAGTTTCATTTGTGTGAATTACTTTATGTAGCTTTAGATCATAAAACCTTTTTGTCCTAAACTTACACCCGGGCCAATTGCATCGTGATAAATTAGGTCTACCCCTTTTGTTTTTGGGTATATTTTGCAAAGAATGGGTTAATTCGTGTTCTTCGAAACCATTATTTGATATATTATGAAGCTTTAATTAATAATGAATTTCTTTGTGATTTATTATTCAATTAGTAAATATTTTAATTTTTTGAACAAATAACTGACTTAATTGATTTAAAATTTCTTTCTTCAAAAACAATTTTTAGAAGATATGTATTTTAAATAAAATTATTTTACTTAAATTTATTTTATTAATATTTTCAAATCTTATGTCTCAATATTATCTTTATTATAAATCATTTAGTATTGAAATTTTTAAAAAGCGGGTTTAAAAATATGAAAACTAGTAAAAACTATACCTAGAAAAAATGTTGAAAAATTGGGACAGACTTTAATACATGAACAGGAATTTTAATATAGAATTCATGTAACCTCTTACAGGAAATTTCAGGCGGTATAAGTTTACGATTGGTTACCGATCACCCTCAGTGGGTGACTATACAAGGTCATATAATAGTTTTAATTAATTATATTTATAATTATAATTCAAAAATTATACTCAGTAAGATTAATAGATTTAATCGAGTTTAAGTCAATTATGACAAAAAATATTAAATTTTTATTAATAACCTTGCTAAATAAATTCCTGTAGGTGGTTACAGGAATTTAATTTTAAAATTCCTGTTAATGTATAAGAGTCGTTCCCTGAACAATTTGAACTTCTTAAACTTTACTAATTTAATTTGTGAACATCCTTAAATACATTATTGATTAGTATATTTTTTTTACAATAGAGTTTTAAACATATAACGTATAGTAAACGTGAAATATTGTATAAATTCTTATTATAGTTTAATTTTTAAACTAGCATGGTAATAGTATTTAAGAGTAAACTCTCAAAATGGAAAAAATCTGTGATTTTTTCCAAATTGAAATAATCATTTAATAATTTTTTAAAAATTTTCTTCATTTTCAATATAATTTAAATAAATTTGTATTAAATCTTTAGATTTTATTCACTAATAATAATATTAAAATAGGCACCTTTTTAACTTTTTTAAGTTTATCATAACTATTTTAAATAGTCCTTTTTTATAGCCTTATATGCAAAATATTCCAACCTATTATTTAAGATTTAATAAGATAAAATGATTTTGATGTTAAACTAAAATACTTTACATAAGTCATTACTTTTAACATTAGAACACATGTTGTAAATAATTTCAAATGAAATGAAATCATTTAATTTAAATTTCTTTTAATTATTGACTTTAATGACTGAATATATAAAAACAATTTAACTTTATTTCCAATTTATTTACATAAACCTTTAGTCTAGATTTATTTTACCTTAATTAAATATCGTATAATTATACAGTAAAAGTTCCCAGCTGTGAATGAGCAGATTCACAAGGAAATCATTGACAAATCAGAGCGTTCATAAAAGGGGAATAAGGCCAAAAAAAATTATAATTTAAAAATATATTTTTCAAAAGTTTATTGCAGAAATTTTGATAATAATTTTTAATTCAAATCTATTCTAAGTGATTTAAATGGCAAATAAAGGCTACATAACTTATTTAATCCAAAGAATTTTTCACGTTCAATGTTTAATATAAGATATGACTGTAATGACGTGGTGTATTTAATTGCATTGAAATATTGGGCATTATTTCATTTTTAACTAATATTCATCACTAAAATAATAAATTATTTACTTTATTCTCATTAAAAGTAGAATTTAATTCACAAAAGAGAAAGAAATTTTAAGTAAATATAACCAAAATTATTCACAACTAAGAGATTTTCATAACAGAGGGATTCACTACTCGAAAGGGTTTTAATATTAATGGGCATAGCGGGTCCGCCAAACTATCATTAAATGTTCACCCCAAGAAGGTTTACACAGTAGAAAAATTTACACCAGAGAACTTCTACTGTATATAAATACAATAAACTAGAACAATTACATTTAAATGATTAAAGTTTTAAATTAAATCTTTCCTTAGGTTCGGATAAATGACTCAATATATAAAATCTTTTATCGCAACCATTGATTGACATTTGAAGGGTTTCTTTCCCGTATGTATGCGTTTGTGTCGAATTAATTGATAATTACTAAAAAACTTTATTACATTCACTCCAATCACAGACATATTTTTCTCAGAGGAGTGAATTTGTTTGTGTTGAAATAGATTTGGTTTTGTTTTGAATCCTTTATTACATCCTTTGTATTTACAAACAAATTGTAGTTTATTTGAGTGAAATAAATGATGAATATTGAGATTTGATTTAGTTTTTGAAATGAACCGACCAATGGGCCAAAAACACTTAAATTCATCACATCTTTTGTAAGAGTTTTCAGTTTCAAAGTATTTGTCGACTGTTTTACACTTATTTTAAAACAAAATAAAAACATTTTTATTGTTCTCAACACAAATCAAATCACTTTTAAAATTATTTTGAATTTCACTCAAATTTACATTAATTTTATTTAATTTCTGTAAATTTAATAGAATTTCATTAATTTTATTCATCGTTACAAAATTCAAATGAAAATTTTGAACTAAACCGAAAAATGCTTTTTCTTTCAAACTCTTCCTTCAGAACCAGTTCTTAAGTGAAACTTGTTTTATGTTTTATCTTATTTTCATTTCACGATAACCCTTTTTATCTGAACATAAAAGAAAAAATAAATGAAATCATTTAAATAAAATGAAGTTATTTAATAGCAAAGGAAACGCCAAGAAGTTTGAACCTGGATTATAGTGGATTTTGATATTATTTATAAGTTATAACTTATAAGTAATAAATTATGACATAATTTTTTAATACAATTTTTTATTTGATTTCTAAACTAAAATTAAATCATTTTTGGATATAAAATGCACTCAAATATTTTTATAAAAATAATATTCATTTGTGAGAAAAATATACACTTTGTTTCAAAACTAACTAGGACAACTCAACAAGCTATAATTTCTAAATCGGTTGATGAAATTCAATAAAATTTTTAACACAGATACATTAACTCCCTCGATTGATAATTATTATATTTGATTTTTGAACACAATTATTAGGGACCTAAAAAGTAAAAATAACCCATTTTTTCTGATTGCAGTTGAACTGTTTAGCCAATTATTATTCTGGAAACGGATTTTTAAAGTGCTGTTTAATATCTTTAATTTGATACCAAGTTCATTAAAATCGGTTAGGAATTTACAAAACTATGGTAGGTTGAATATAGAATTTTTGAGCAAAATGAAAATTAGGGCACATATGAAAAACTAGATAAGATAATTATCTAGTTATTTTGGGACTTAAATAGGGTATTAAAGTAGGAAATATTTTGCTGCTTGGAACATTTTGATCCAAATTAAGATAAAGACCCCAGAAGGTACCTAACTTAAGAGGGTATCACACGAAAAATACTAAAACCTAAATTTTCATAATTTTTAAAAACTTAAAAGTAAGTATTATAAAATTAAATTTTATATTAATCAATCGGTAGAGTTAATGTATCTGTGTAAAAAATTTTATCGAATTTTATCAAGGTGTTTAGAAAATATAGCTTGTTAAGTTGTCCTAGTTAGTTTTGAATCAAGGTGTATATTTAAATAAAAAAAATGAAACTAAATACAATTCTTTTTATTTATTAATTTTAAAATAAATTATTATAAAGACCTGACTGTCGAAAAGATATTGTTCTAAAAATTTTATCAAAAATTAAATAAAAATTGAATTTTTTAAATAATTTATTATGCTTTATAAATCACATTTTAAACTGTACCCTATTATATAAGTATTATATAATACTTACATACTTATATAATTAATTGTCAATAATTTGTTACAATTATTTGATTACATATCAATGACTTGTTTTATATGAAATCTCTTCTTATGTTTGTAAAAATTACTTTATTGAGTGAATTTTTTATCGCATCCATTCATATGACATTAGAAATAATTCTCTCCCATATATATGCGTTTGTGTCGAATGAAATCAGTTTTTTGTGAAAACTTTTTATTACATTCACTCCAATCGCATCGATATCTCATTTTCAAATGAATACTATTCTTATGTCGAAATAAAAGCGATGATTGAGTGAAACTCTGACCGCAACCATCGATATCACAAACGAATGGTTTCTCTCCCGTATGTATACGTCTGTGTCGATTTAATAAATATATTAATTTAAACTTTTTATTACATTCACTCTAATCGCAAACATACAGTCGCGTACAAAACCCTCTTTAATGGATTTTGGGCTATAAAATCTCTCACACAAGCCAGATCAATTTATTTTTTAACTATAAACATGGTTTTGCCTGGATTTTATAAATTTAAAAAATAATCTCATTATCATGAATAATTACAAAATAATTGCATATTATAACTCAAGCTGTGTAACTCAAAAAGTAATCTAGATACAAATTTGAAATAGTTTTTATTTTATACTTCTTAAAATTTAAACCGACAGTTGTTTTGGGATTTTTCGAATATCTTAATTATTAACAAAATAACGAAGAATATTCGAAATATTTTTGAAAATTTGCCAAGCATTTAAAAGAAAATTATCATGCTAAATTTATTGAAATTCTCATAAAATATAAAGGACATCTTTCCTTAGAAGATAACTGAAAATTATTTGACCAAGTTACATATTTTTGTCTTGATTCAATTTATAATGAAGTTTAATAGCAAAATATTTCAAAATATTATTTGAATATTCTTGAAACATGTCGATTATTTTTATATAGTAAATTATATAATACAGCTGCTGTATAAAATTCTAACCAATAATCATAGTGAGCCAATTTCCTTATATCCTTTAGTGGTTGATATCCTTTATATTTCATGCGATTTTCAATGAATTTAGCATGATTATTTTCTTTTAAATTTTTTCGAATTTTCTTGGTTATTTTTTCAATAATTGAGATATTCGAAAAATCTCAAAACAAGTATAAATTTAAATTATAAGAAGTATAAAATAAAACTTATTTCAAATTTCTATCTAGATAACTTTTTGAGCTACACAGCTTGAGCTATAATATGCAATTATTTTGTAATTATTCAGAATAATGAGAGTATTTTTGAAATTTATAAAATCCAGGCAAAACCATATTTGCAGTTAAAAAATATATTTGATCTAACTTATGTGAGAGATTTTATATCTCAAAATCGATTAAATGGGGTTTTGTACGCAACTGTATATTCTCTCTGAGATGTGAATATATTTGTGTTGAATTAATTGTGATCTTAAATTAAATCTTTTATTACAGCCAATGAAATCACAAACAAATTGTCGTTAATTTGAATGAATTAATTGATGTCTATTGAGATCTCTTTTATTATTTGTAGTGAACCGACATTTGGGACAAAAACACTTGAATTCAACTTTTCTTTTGTCGGAGTTTTCAGTATAGAGTAGTTGTCGACTGTTTTACTCATATTTTAAAACAAATCTTATTTTTCTCAAAACAAATCAAATTTCAATTAAAATAATTAATATAAAAACAAGAATTTATGAGTCCTTTACTATTGATTTACGAATTAAATTTTAAATAATTGTATGAATATTGTAAACCAAACGGAAAATGCCTTCTCTTTCAAACTCTTCCTTCAAAACCAGTTCTTAAGTGACACCTGTTTTGTGTTTTATCTCATTTTAATATCTCTTTAATCCCTAAATTCATACGAAAGAAAATTTTGTTTAAATCTTATACCTTTTAAATAAAATATTTGTAAAAATTATTTATTCATTTCAATGGAATATATATTAATAAACATTTAATTATTGATAATAGACTATACCTTTTTACTTCTAGATTTTGAACTTTTATATACTTGTATATTAATACCTTGATATAAAGTAGTTGTATTTATAGCAAACATTCCAAATTCCGTTAAAGAAAATTTTATCGCAAAATATCGAGTGTTTGTATAGTTTATATGAGACATCAATCCTTTAAATTGACTCAAACAGTAAAATGCTTTCTCTTTCTTTGTTTGGTAATCCCTTCATTCAAAACCAGTTCTTAAGTGACACCTGTTTTGTGTTTTATCTCATTTTGATATCTCTTTAATCCCTAAAAGTTTAAAATTCATACGAAAAAAATTTCAATCAATTTTGATATTAAGAAAATTAAAAAATATTTATTCATTTCAATCGAATATATTTCAATAAACATTTGAAAAAAGTAATGTTTTAATGATAATTAATGTTACTTGATTAAATTCATAATTAAGTACTTTTGAACTATTGTATGTAATATCAAAGATGGCTAAAGATATTCCAAAATAACCTCTTATACGAAAAATTCTTTGAGAATCTTCACGAGTAGACAACTGTCATAGTTCTCACCATTAGCTGATTCCTCGATGTTTTAAAGAATAGGGAATGAAAAGTTTCTCAATTTACTTTTTACCATGCTAATTTTATTAAAGATTAAGATTAGTTAATCTCCATGAACTTTTTAAAATTTCTGGTTTTAACCTAAGAATTCATTGAATAATTTTTCAATATTATCATATAAATTAACATACAGTATGGAAAGAAAATGCTTATAAACAACAGATAAGATAGCAGCAGCTCAAGATTTAACTAGTTAATGGATTTTTATTATATGCCCTCTCTATGATCTTATAAGCATTTTCTTTCCATACTGTATATATTCACCGTTTTATTAATTTTTGATAAATATTAATTTTATTTTAACAAATTTACTCCAATACATTCATATTTTTTCACAAATACTAACATTAATACTTACAATAAAATTTTAAAACACGGTTCTTTTTTGAAAGGGTGGTAAATTTTAAGCTTAAATTATTACTTAATAAAAAAATTTCATTGAAAACAATATACAGTGGGAAACAAAACCCCCTTTAATAGGGTTTTGGCTATAAAATCTCTCACACTTGCTAGATCAAGTTTATTTTTATACTGCAAATATGGTTTTGTCTGTATTTTATAAAATTTAAATATTATTACATTATTTTGAATAATTAGAAAATTATTGCATTTAATAGCTCAACCTGTGTGAATTTTCGTTTACAGTTAATTAGTTTTAAACAAAAATCAAAATGTTATTTTTGTAAAAATTAAAAACACGTGTTTTTATTGTTATTATTGTTTGAATAAAATGCAAAACATTTGTTAAAAATATTATTAATAATTTTTTCATTACCTCTCCATTGAAAACAACGTGAATTTAACTGAAGAAAACCCTGAAATAGATGTCCACTCATACGGATCGGTAACTAATTCACAAAATTAATGAAATTTACTTCAAAATTTGAGTCTTAAATAAATAGTGAATGACTCATAAACAGGTGATTTTCTATTATTAACACTTCATAAGGAGTCTCATCAATCAAAAACTGTTCATTTCATCAATTGAACAAGGTAATATAAGTAAAGATAATGATTTAGAAACTCATATTAAAGCAACTAAAGAGTTAACAAAACAATAGATTTTATGAAATCGAGAAACAATAGAATCAATTGAAAGGTTTAAGAGAAGACCAAAAAGAGATCATTAAATCAGAGAAACAATAATTGGATTCTCTTAAGCATAGATGGCTAAAAGGGGGTATTTCAAAATAGCACCCCTTAGACGCAAAATTTTGGAAATACTCCCTCCTGGAACATTGAAACTTTTAACCTTACGTCTATGGACAAGCACTAGGTCTGTTGAGTTTTTTTTGGTCCAGGGGGGTATTACCCCCTTAACCGGCCATCTTTAGTCATCTATGCTCTTAAGACTAAAAGTGAATAACAGTAAAGACTTATTGATTGCCAAAAGGTTGACATCATTGTATTGAAGACTTCAGTCATTAAATTACAGAAAAAAATTTTAATGTCTAAAGTTATAATTCAAAGGAACATGGTAAAACTAAATAAGAATGGTTTGAAAAATAACCAATTTCAAAGTGTACAATATTTGTGATTATTTTCAAGTATTAAATTTGTCTCAAAATAATTGTGTAAATCAATTCTATAGCATTAAGTGATCCCTAAATCAATGCCTTTGGAATTAAAGTGTTATTACAATAAGATAAAACACAAAACAGGTTTCACTTAAGAACTGGTATTGAAGGAAGAGTTTATCAAACAAAGAAAGAAAAGGCATTTTCCTGTTTTGGTAAAACTTATAGTGATTTTTAAATTTATATAATGCATAAAATTAAAGAAAATTTAATTATTTTACAAAAGATTAATAAAATTAATAAAAGTTTGAGTGAATTCGAAAAGAGTTTTAATATTGATTTGATTTGTGTTGAGAACAATAAAAATGTGTTTAATTTGTTTGAAAATATGTGTAAAACAGTCGACAAATACTCTGAAACTGAAAATTCCAATAAAATAAAAGTTGATTTCAAATGTTTTTGGCCCAAATGTCGATTCACTACTAAATTCCAAAGTCATCTTGATAGACATCATTTAGTTCATTCAAATAAACGACATTATATTTGCGATTTCAAAGATTGTAACAAAAGTTTTACACAAAACTCAAGTCTTTATATTCATAAATCAATTCACTCCTCATATGAGAGAAAATATGTTTGCGATTGGAATGAATGCAATAAAACATTTACACGAAAAAGATATTTAATTCGACACAAACGCATACATACGGAAGAGAAACCTTTCAAATGTCAGATTAATGGTTGCGGTAAAAGATTCTCTCAGTCAATCCAATTATATGATCATAAGAATAGTACTCATCTGAAAATGAGTTATCGATGCGTTTGGAATGAATGCAATAAAATATTTACACGAAAATCACATCTCATTCGACACAAACGCATACATACGGGAGAAAAGTCTTTCAAATGTGATATCAATGGTTGCGATAAAAAATTCAGTCGAAAAGACATATTGTCGTTACATAAAAAAAGAATTCATTTAAAACTAAATTAATTTAAATACAGTATAACTCCTCAGTTATGGACTCGTGTGTTATGGATAACTGTGTGTTATGAACGAAAGTTTATAATTTGGCGGAATCGCTATACCTTTTAATGTTAAGTTGATTGCCTGTTATGGAGTCGTGTGTTTTGTCTTATGGATGGATTTCATAGCATTTAAGTCCTCAAAAACTTTGTGCTATGTATAAAGACTGTAAAGAATGACATAAATTTTCAAATATTGAGTCATTTATTATTTCAAATAAAAATAGTCATTTACTTTTGTGTTTTTATCTTTTTATAAATTAAAAATAATTATAATTAAGACAAAATTTATGTCCCATGAAATTTGTGAAAACTCTACTCTAAAAATTATGGATGTCATAAATGATAAATTAATTAAATATCAATTGCAAAACGATTAAAACAAACCAAAATTACTTATTATTTAATATTTTATAATAGTTTTAGTTGATAGTAACAGATTTTGATATTTATTAATAAATTTAATAATAATTGTCATTTTTTCCTGTTATGTACTACCGTGTGTTATGGACAAATTTCCCTTGCATCTGCCCGTCCTTAACAGACGAGTTACACTATATAATGAAAATAAATGTAACAAAACTTTTGTCTATATATAAGAACATAATATACATTAAAATCGTATTCATTCATATAATTAATTAAACACAATTCAAGATTTATTATTTCTTTTCAAAATATTGTAAATTAATTTAATTTACTAAATATTAAATTAAAATGAAATTTATTTAAATTAAAAAAAATATTTTAATATTTGAATTATTTTTTATATTTCAAATTAATTTTTATATGAAATGCAATTTTCAAAAATTATTAGATTAAAATACTCTCGATTATGTGATTCAATGTATACCTACTTTATTTTGTTCTTTAATATATGAATTGGAACTAATTTCATAAAAACAATTATTAGATTATTTTTTGATAAAATTAAATTCATTTATTTAAAATAAAACAAGAAATGAATTGTAATGGGTCAAAGGCTTCTCCCCTCATCACTCATTTATATGACTGAACTTATATCAATTACTAAACTTATATTCATTTCTAAAAGTTTGCAATTATTGGTCATAACTTTCACTCATTGTTAAGACACATAATTGAGTATAAATTTAATGCATTTTTATAATTAGTTTAGTTTTTGGTTTTACTATCAGTGAGTGCACACGTTTCTTAAATTGTGACCAGAAGTTACCAAACGAGCGGCCATTGTGTGAGGCGACTGAAACGAAGTGGTGTATGTGGTGTCAAACCCGAACGGATCTGTGCTTTAATTTGAAGTTTCGGTGTCGTCCCAATTATGTGTGTGTGTATGATGCCATCGAGCTCAGAATGAGTTGCCGAGGGTTATGTGAAACCCGAGATGAGGATAACAGCTAATCCAATGTAAGGGCTGAATGAAATCCGAGATGAGGATTGCTTGAAATCCGATGAGTAATCCACCCGCATCGAGGACTGGAGTATAGACGAACTCATTTGAAGAGCTATATGTTTTGTAGGCACCGGACTCTGTTGAGGGGCCATGAAATGTGTTATAAGATGCGACGACACGCGAAAAGGTTAGCTGTTTTTCTGGAGTTCGAGCTGAAGTGAAGAGTATTGGAGAGGTTTTTTGAAAAGACTGTAGAATTGTGTTGATCAGAGTTGAAAGGAATTGGATTTGAAGTGAAAACGGTTGTAGAGTTCTTTGGAATTCAGTTTTGAATTGAAAAATATTTTCCTGTAATTATAAGTTGGGTTGAGTTAAGTTGAGTGATGTCCACAAGTCTCTTTTGAACAAAATGTTTGAATGAATAGTTGACAACAATTACAGTATAAACGCTTTTATGA
>JAQFZM010003198.1:0-11567 GCA_034695785.1 Galumna obvia
TGGAATCGGACATAAAGTGGAACATGCGAGAAACGATTCCCGATGCTTTGATCATGTGATTAAACAAGGTTTTTTCATAAATGTGGCCAAACATATGAACTACATTTGGGATATAATCTCAAGATATTCATGAAATTATAAAATGAACTCAAAATGTATTCATCGATAAATTATTTATTTTAGAATTTTTTCTTTATATCGAAATTCTATTGTAATAACATTTGTCTAATATTTTTTAATATATAAATGAATTTCTATTTTATAAAATAATTTTATTTGTTTTCTATTAGTCATCTGTTATTTATAAAATATTTTTTAATATAACTAATTAATTGTTAGATTAATTAATGATTGTTTAAATAATTTATAATAATTTTACGTTAAATCAATTAGTTAATTAAAATAATATACAGTAAATCACTACAGTTAAACCCGCTTATAACAAGCCCGAATATAAAAATTCCCTGCTTATAAAAAAAGGATAATATGTTTACATATTAAACTTATTCTTCCTTAAAGGAATTTGTGGCCCTTTTTTAAACTTTTCTTAAATATCATTATCTAGTTTCTATATCCAATGATTCACCCTTGCTATGCGTTGTTTCATGGTCAAAACTCTATTACACTCAAACCTCCATAACCTCACCCATCTATTATGGGAACACCTCTATAAAAGAAACTGATTTCCAGGACCCGATTCACTTCCATAGACAACTAATTATATAAAACCTCTATTATGGAAACCTTCAAATACTCCGATAGGGAAACTATATCTGAGATCCAATAGCATTGATTGCACCTCTAATACTTCAACTTTTTTCCAATAAAACTCTAAAAATTAAGAATTTGATAGATGCCGAAGAATTGTTGCGCGATGAACACAAGAGCAAGGCTTCTATCATGAAATTCTGCTCTTATTTGGGATCGAGGAAAATATAAACCACAAGAAAAACACAGAGAAAATACTTTTCAAAAAACATTATTTATTGATTAATTATAATAAACGAAATTGAATTCAATTAAACATTAAAATGAGACCAATATTCGGCCTAAACACAGGCCAACTTTTACTTAAAATATAGAGTATAACTTCACTCTAAGAGAACCAAAAACAGACTAAAATCTTTCTTAATTTTCATTAACTCTAAACTTACGTTTAGTCATAAACTTTCCATTTGAAATCTCATTCATTCAATTCTTTTTAAACATTTCATTCATTCATTTTTAGTTAAAGTTCTACTCTGAGTATAGGTAAGTGAAGGTTAGGCGCTGATTGTGAGGTCAGCGCCTAACAATTTTTTTAATTTAGATAAAGTATGTAAGAGGTCCATAGGAGGTCCAGAAGGAGATAAGAGCTTACTCGCACATTAACACACTTTATCGTTTCTATCATAAAAGACGAAATTTTTCCATTACTATCAAAAAGTATGGTCAAAAGAGAAGTTCATGACAACCAACAACTTCCCTCCTAAACTATAAAAAAGGCAAATTTTACCCCTTTACTAACAAATGAGTTGGTCCACAGAGAAGGATATAATAGGTTAAACAAACTCTCTTCCGCTTCTATCAAAAAGACGAAATATTTCCGTTACTATAAAAAAAATTGGACATAAAAATGATATATCAACTTACCACTCTCTAACGTTCATTTTAAAAAACTTAATTTCCCCGTTATTATCAAAAGGGTTGTCCCTCAGAGTAAGATTTAAGAGCCTACACACATTCTTTCGCTTCTATTCTAAAGATGAAATTTTCGTAAATATCAAAAGTTGTTCAAAAGAGAAGGCTGTTACTGACTACCACGCCCTTCCGTTTCTTTCAAAAAGATGAAATTACCCCGTTAGTAACAAAAGGGTTGGTCACTAGAGAAGGATATCACAGCCTAAAACTTCCTTCATTTTTTATCAAATAGATGAAATTTCAACGCTTTTAATGAAAGTGTTAGCCACCAAAGAAAATAATCACAGCCTACCACTATCTTCCATTTCTTTCAAAAAGGCTTAATTTCCCTTTTACTTTCAAACAGGTAAATTTCTATGAAAAGCACACCTTCCCAATAATTTATTTATATCAAAAAGACAAAATAATTCCGTTACAAACAAAAGGTTTGATCTTTAGAGAAGGATAGCATAGACTACACTCATCCATTTCTGTGAAAAAGAAAAAAATCCCCATCACTTAAAAAAGAATTGGTTAAAAGAGAAAGATATCACAGCTTACCCACCTCTCCGATACCATCAAAAAAGCGAAATTTTCCGATTACTAACAAAAGCTTTGGTCCTCAGAGAAGGTTATCACAGCTTGCAAACACTACTACGTTTCTTTTAAAAATCGACATTTGCATGCGAAACGATTACATATACTACACTTTCTATGTTAATTTGGTGAAAAATCTATTTCAATCAGAAACCAAAATAATTGAACTCTTTTAATAGCCGTAATTATACACAAAATGAATATCTGGAATTTTCAATAGATATTTTAAAAATCTAGATAAAATTGTAAATGATTTTTTTATGTTTGTTGAATTGATGACTTCATTTTTAACAGTTTTTCACTACATTTACGTAGTAATATGTAGTATATAAAATAATTCTTCACCCACCCAACCATCCCCCCGCTAATTTTGAAATATTTTTGAAAAACCTTTAAAATATTTTGAAAATCTTTTGAAAATTTTTGAAAAACTTTTATAAAATTTTGAAATTTTACTATGCAATTCCTGTAACATTTTACGGGAAATTTCAGGCGGCATATATTTAAAAGTGGTTATCGTTCACTGTCAAAGGGAAACTAAACGTAGTCACATAATATTTTAAATAAATTAAATTAATTATATTAAATCTAAAATTATACTCGGTAAAAAAAAGTCTCAAAGCACTGGAATTTGGTAACTGTGATCAACATATGGATATGAAATGAAAGTTTTATTGAAAAGGCTTTGTTGTGAACACTATTTGTTTGTATACTTTGTGTACATTTTAATGACTGAATACATTTGGTTAAAAACATTGGCTATTATAGTAAAGGTCAGACTCAATGTTAGGTTTAGTGTTGTCTAAGGTTAGATTATTTTAGGTGTTAGTTATGCTGAGAACCATAGTTGAGGAGAGTTCGAGAAGAGATGAACATAATGACAGTGTGTCTAAGGACAGCCTCACTATAATCTAGTTCTAATTATAACCATAAAATTTCATATTCAAATATTTAACCTTGCAAAATCAATTTCTGTAGGGGGTTTTACGAATTTCATATCAAAATTCCTATTAATATATAAAAGTCTTTCCAGTAAAACTTTGATTTCAATTATTTTTTTTAATTAATAATGAATTTATAAGATTATTGAATATTAAATAAAATTTATGTGAAATTTTAAAGATTATTAATGCATAAAAGATTACCTTTATTAGGTCCACTATAATAGTTATAATAAATTGAGAAAATAAATCTTAAAAAATAAGTCCTTATTATTTCTGTACTTGGTTGTTTCTTCTTTATCTCTTTGTATACATTTACAATGGGGTAATATTGATTTTTAAAAAAATACTTGCACAATGGATTAATATTTTTATTGAATTTATCGATAAAACTTTGAACAAATAAGCCTGTAATTTTTCCATAGCCTTTTACATAAGGTTTTAATTCTTGTTTATAAACATCTTTCAAACTATTAAAAAAAATTTAATTTAATTTAAATTAAAGAATATAGTTACATTGTGCATTCCAATAAAATCGAGGTATTCCAATCTTTAAGAAAATATGGATGGCCAATTTTTTCTATAGGAATCCATAAATTTTTATAAGAATACCATTCACAATCTGTTAAAAAATAAACACAAGCCAATTTTTCATATATTGATAACAAAATTTTGATTACTAAAATAATAAATTTAATTATTTACATGAATTTACTGAAAAAATTAGTAAAATAGTAAAAATATTGTAGATATTAAAGGAATATTGGATTATAATTGAGTTTTAACCAAAAGTACTAGAGAAATCATGTTAATTTAAAAAGCATTTAATATAATGAATGGAAGGTTATTTAGATTTATAAAATACAAATTTAAAATAACAATCACTATAATAATTAGGGATTAATTTATAAAATTATATATCTATAAAATTTTTACTATAACCTAAATAAATTATTAAGCTAAAACTTTAAAATTATATATAACTATTATATTGATAAAATAATATTATTTAAATATATTACCAATATAAAGTCGCGGACAGAACTAAGTTAAATCTCATAAACCTTTTCAAATTGTGACATTCATATGACTTAATGTCATTCTGCAAATCATCTCAACTTAAATCAACTAAATTTCTACAAAACTTATGTCAATTGAACTAAACTCAACCTAAGTCTGTACCACTCATTCATGTTAACTATGGCTAAAGTTTAAACATTTTCCACAATATGGCTCACATTAAAACTTCGGTTATGAATAAAAACCAAAGTTTACTTTTTGATCAAATCTATGTTTTACATTCAGTTCTGGTCTGACATTCGTTGTGAACACTTCTCATAAAACCTAATATATTTTGTGCTCACATTTTGTATTAAATGTTTTCATTTTAAATATAATTAAAATAAAGTATTTTTTAAATTAAAATGTGACCAATTATTGTGACCATCCATAAGACATGTCACAAACCCATGAAAGGATCGATGGAATTTTAAGTGGTTTTCAAAAAATAATCTTGAAGTGTTGTAAAATTTAAAAAAATTTTATTGAAAAATTTGTATCAAAATAAAATAATTTTAATTGATGAAAACTCAATTAATATTAATGTATTTTAATGAAATTACGAAATATTTATTTTTTAACTTTGAGCTATCAATATGAACAAATAAATTTTTATAATTACCATGACAAATATAAAATATTGTGGTGATTACTTGAATTATACGAACTTTTTGTGGCCTTAAAAATTTTTTGTTATAAATTATTAATGTAATACATGGATTGGATATAGAAATTTACGCCGAACTTCATTTAAAAAAATAAAATTAATTTTTTTAAAAAATTTTTTTGTAAAAAATTGAACCCTATCAATTTTATTTAAAACAAATTAGATTTTCGAAATCAGGGTTAAATTGTACTCCGAATCCATTTATTACAATAATAATTTAAGGGAAAATTTTTTTGAATGTTTGGCCAAGTGACTACAAAAATATTATTTATTTGTCATGGTGATTATAAAATTTTATTTGTCAATATTGAAAGCTAAAAATAAAATATAAATATTACAAAATTTAATTAAAATTCCAATATTTGAGTTATCATCAATTAAATCTATTTTATATTTGTTAAAATATTTTATTAATACATTTTAAATTTTAATACTTTTCAAAATTATTTTTGTGAAAACCGTTTGAAAATCCATTGATTCTTTCAAGAGTTATAGAGCCTTATGTGATTTAACATTGTTCTTTTTCACAACTTAATATCTTGAAGCGGTTTTATAACTAAAGAGTCAATAAATTGAAACTCGAAGAATGTGTTTTAAGAAAAGAGTTTTATTTTAAGATAAAAGCAAAAGAAGTTATAACTTTAAGAATTACGAAAAGCGTTGAAAGAAATCAAAACGATATGGAAAAAATGTTTTAATTCGAAAAAAATCAATTAAAAATTTATTTAAATGTCAAATCGTCGAAATTAAGAGGACGACTTAATTGTTTTTCGATTTGGTAACGAAAGCGAATGTGTTTACGAAAGCGCGTTAGCTATAATTGATTGAAACCATCTGAAGGTCTTCCCGACGAAAACTGACCATATTTTAGAAATAGTCAGGAGACATATGATGAGTTTTGGCGTTCAGTTGAGAAAAAAGTCTTATAAATAGGATACTAGATATTGTTGTGATGGTTGAAGGGCGTTTACGTTGTGTTGTTTTTGATATTTTATGCGAATGAGAGGCCGATAACAATGCTTTCAATAGTCGAATCTTTTGTGGCCCAATTTCTATCTGCTGAAAAAGGTTCGAGACTAATAACGATTGATTTGTGACGATTAGTAGTGAGGTTTTTGTTAACGATATATCGAGGGATTGCGTTTGTAGTATTTTGAACCAGTACTGAAACGACAGTTGGTGTAAATTGATGAAGGCAACCCTTGCGATGAAAACTAAAACTTAATGGTTAGAGCTGTTTTTTGAGTTTCCGAATATAGGCAGCCATCGTTTATTCATTGCCTAAACGCTTGCAGTTACATATTGATGTCGACGCTAAACAATGTTGTAGATCTAACTAAAGATTATGCGTTTGTGTTTGACTGACGATTGTTTCTATTAAACTATTTCTGCTATTTCGGGTGACTCGTGTTGTTTAAAAACCATCATATAAGCAGAATAGATCATACCAATCGCTTGTAGGGATCAAATTAATTTCCATGAGAGTGATAGAATTACAACTGTAAATCTTTGCTTATGTGTTTATCTTTTCCTGACGATAATGTACGGTATAGTCGAAAACTAATAAACGAACTGACCAACGAAACAGTTTTGAAGATTTGTTTAGAAATGTGAAACTTATTGTTGCGATCAATATTAGACGGAGTTGAGTTGTTCGTCACAGAGTTATTAGTGTTCGTCTGAATAGTATTTAGTTGAGAGTCTTTCTTCCAATGCATTTGTCTCACTCCGAAGTCCTTAAAGCTAAAGCAGAGTCGTTGGTTCACTTGAGTAATCGATATTACTTTCCTATTGACTCGATTTAGGATTTGTCTCGTTGTTTCGAAAACTTTGTGTAACTTAGTGTACGAATTGGTTTTTTGTATTTGTTGTGAGTATTGTCTTAACTTTTATTATAAGAAACATGATCATTCTTATTGAATCGCTTCGGTTTAGATGATTTTAAAACAACTGCAATAATTCAGTCGTCAGATATTTTAAGCTTTGCTTTTGATAATTGCTTTCAATAAGCTTACCTCTGGTTAGAAGTGCACCTTCAAAATTTTTATCAATACATGTTTTTCTAATAGTCGCCTTATTTCGGTATTATATTGAGAAATAGTTCCCCTTAAAGTCAAGGTTGAATGTGAAGCTTTAACGATGAGGTAAAGATCAGTTCGAACAAAGTGTTTGATTTGTCGTTTCTAAAATTCTGTGCAACGGATTCGATCAGATATCGGAGTGATCTCTCATAAAAACAAATCACGTATATTATCTATGTTTTCTACGAGTGAAAAATCATATATTTGTTCTGTATTAGAATAGCCTAAAGAAAGGGTTTCAAATGTGCAGCTCCTATGTGCTGCCCGTATTAAATATTTATAGTTGGAAATGAGAGGAAATTAATTATTTATATTAGTTGAGTTTTAATTGGCCAAGTCAAATATACACGGTTTTGCAAAACACTGTATATTTTTTTAAATTTAAACTTGTTTTATTTTATTTTTTTATTGGTTTAAATCTTTGTTTAATTTTATTTAATCATTTTAAATAACAAAGCTTGTATTTATTTTGTTTTATTTTTTAAATTTAATATACATATTAGAAGGATCAAAAAAAAATATTTGTGGGGAAACGCATAGCTCTCCTAAACGACTTAAGTTATTGAAAAACGGTAAAAATCATTATTACCATCCACTAAATTGTGACATTATAAGATACAAATTATTTTTGAAAAATCATGTGATATTTGAAATTTCGGTACATATGCCAAGGTCATGGTCACAGGTCACACCGGAATGAATACCGCTTATTTAATGAATGGATATGATAGTAGAAGAGTTGAAGTTTATCATAACACTAATATCACTCAAATCGGATAAGGGGCAAAAAACTTCTGATACTTTGAATGTCAAGATTTTTTTCATAGTTTATCATTATTGAAATCTATATCGCTTAGTACATTGAATATTTTGTGAGTTATGAATAGAAGTCATCATGATAAACAACTTTGTTGCTTAACACTTATGGATCAAAGCAAAGATTAATCCCCCAAAGTCAGTCAAACATTGTTAAATTTCACTAAAATTCCAAAAAAATTTTTAATATTGATTCCATTTTGGTGCCAAAAACTAGCTTTGATTTAAAAGTGTCAAGCAACAAAGTTGTTTATCATAATGATTTCTATTCATAATTCACAAAAATTTCCATGTACAATGCGATATAGATTTCCATAATGATAATCTACGAAAAAAATCTCGAAATTCAAAGTATCAGAATTTTTTTTGCCCCTTATCGGATTTAAGTGATATTAGTGTTATGATACACTTCTACTCTTCTGCTATCATATCCATTCATGAAATAAGCGGTATTCATTCCGGTGTGACCTGACCATGTCATATGTACGGAAATTTCAAATATCACATGACTTTTCAAAAATTAATTGTATCCTATAATATCACAATTTAGTGGATGGTAATAATGCTTTTTACCGCATTTCAATATCTTAAGTCGTTTAGGAGAGATATGCGTTTCCCTACAAATATTTTTTTTGATCCTTCTAATATATTAAAATGGTCTTATCATCTCTTAAGATACTAAACTAGTAAGAAAATCTGTTATCGAGGCACACTTTCGATCACATTATGCTTGCTATCAACATGTTCGAAACTTATTTATTTAACAGTTAAGCCTTTAGGCAACTAAAGTATGGCTTTATTGAGTGCCCTGTTGCGAATCGTGTTAATTTTTGCAGAATTCTTCTCCCATTATGATTTCCAGTTTCAAACAGCAATGATTTAATCGCTCAAGCGCCATCACTGACTAGGATATTGAGCTTCACAAGGCGCTTAAATTAAGTTCTTGTCAATTTATAAAAACTAGCAGTCGGCAAAGCTTTTACCGAATTTCCTGTTACAAAGCTATAGTTTTAATGTGATTAATAAATTAAAATCGAAATACCTCTAATTTTAATCAAAATGTTACAGAAGACTTAATTTACAAAACTGTAACAAATTTATCTACCATTTCTTCTAGAATTCATTTATGTCAAATGTTTGATGATGTGTCAAAAGAGCTGTTTAACGTCAACAAGACATACTTTTTAGTTTTAAACTTTCAATTAAATATCACCTAAATGGCTTTCTTAAAGCCTTTAAGAATTAATTTTGAAATTTTTTGTGTAACCACTGGAAATCACTAATTCTAACAAAAGATAGAAATTAATTATTATTCCCTATGTGGCCGATATATAGTCAATTACTGGTATTAATAATTAGTGGTATTGCTGAAATGTAACTAATGAGAATCTTTATGTGGCTGTTAAGTTGGCAAATTATTGAATCAAATATTGTAATAAAATTTTAAGGGCTAAAGTAATTTAAAATATAATGTATAAACATCATCTATAATATACAGATATATTGCTGATTATTTTATTTTCATTTATAATCTCCATTATTACTTATGTTTTAAGCATTAATATAAGTATATTTGTAATGATGATTAAGCGTCAACCATTAGTATATATTAATATAGAAGTGAGTGGCTTAAACTTAAATAGCGTTATTAAAAGTTGGGAATAACTATGACTCGAGGAAAGAGGACTTCACACTCGCAGTGTATTGGAATTGAAACTCGAGGCATACTACTTTATCTGTGGGTAGGAGAGCTGTAACGATGGTCTGCGTGGGTTATATTATATTTTAATTGGAGTTTTTCCTTTCACACTGTAGCTAACATAAAAGCTATGCATGCAGGTTTTCATCTAACGCTGCGTGTTTACCATGTTGCTACTTTTCTATTGATTCTATATACTATAAATTTTACGTAAATTTTGTAAAAATTAAATAAATTATTTTTTAATTCTCTTGGAAATTTATTTGTTGGAGATAAGTAAAAATTAATTGTAAAGAGTCAATTCATTAGTACATCTAAGTACCGTCTTCATTCTACTCTACTGGAAGTAATTGAATATCTTAAATAATTTTAATTTGATATAGACTTGAGAGATTTAATTTAGTTTTATTTTGGACCTATTTTAGATTTATTCTGGTTTTTAGTTTATATTTAAATCTAGCTTTAAATTTCATTGTCCTCATAATTTAACTTCAGATGATTCCCATCCTAAAACATTGATTGCATTTATTTATGTAATTCTAAACTCATTTAATTTGATAGGTTTTGATTAATCGTTCTTAACCCTACAATTTATTCTAATAAATATATATTTTATGTTATTGGGTGTGAGAATAAGTTTTTTAGTTTTTGGTATACATAACTTTGCAACGTTTTGTAGGTTATTATAAATTTACTTTTAAATAATATTAGTTATAATTTGAATATAGTAGTAAATAGTGTTTAATTTAAGTTATATAAATTTATAATATATTTATTAATTTTTACAATAAACGATGAAAGTAATGGGTCCAAATTCGAAAATATATTGACTTTAGTTTTATTTAATATTGTGACAACTTAACACTTTAAAAAAATATTTTGATAATTATTCTAGATTTGGTATTTCATCTACTGCTAAAAACTATTTTGTAAAATTTGAAACAATGAATTTGTATCTGAGAATTTACCAAAATATTAATGACCATCCATTTTATAAAATCTCTATTATTAACTACTGGTTGAGTTCAAAAATTAAATAAATACTCATATATTAGTAGGTCTATTAAGCACCTTTCTCCAGATGTTTGATAACAAATATAAATTTTATAATTTAAAAAATTTCTGTCAAAAAGTTACAAAAAATTTAAAATATTAGGTAGGAATTGGGTGTTATTTCTTAGCTTGTTGTTAATTGTTACAAATTTTATAAATAATTTAAGCAGTATTTAAAATACAAAATCTAGAATAATTATCAAAATATTTTGCGTTAATTTGTTACAATTTTAAATCAAACTAGTCAAAATATTTTGTTTTTTGGCAGATTACTTTCATCGTTTATTGTAAATATTAATAAATAAATTATTATTTCATATAACACAAATTAAACATTATTAATTACTATTTTCAAATTATAAATAACTTTATAATACAAAGCGGTGCAAATTTTATTGTAACAAAAAGGAAAAAATTTAATCTCATATATAATATAGTATAAAAATTGATTTTATATGAAAAACTTTATTAGAATTTAAACAATTTAAAACTGTAAAATTTAATTAAAAAATAAATTTATTTATATAATGTTTTTGCTTTTGTTTGAATTAGGTTATGTTTATACTTATTGTTGTGTTTGTAATTAAGTGTCAAAAATATTTGCGTTTATGGAGTGGTAATAGGTTTTGCCATTTTATATATATTTATGTGCAAGGTTATTTCATTATGACCTGGGAACTTTTTTTATGGCTATCCATTCTTTTATCATAAAATATACTTTAATATCACAAAAGACTGTATCTTTAATCATACAATTATCAAAGGTTATTCCCAATTTATAATTTTTCATATTGATTTAACCATGAAATGGTAATTTTTCACTACATTTACATAGTAAGTGTAGTATAAGTAATCGTTTCGCACCCAGTAGATTGTGTTCTTCCATGAGAGCAACCCTTTTGTTTGTAAAAAATTTACCAAATTACCCTTCTTTAAGTTTAAACATAATGAAATTTTAACAATTTTATATAAAATATATTAAATTTTGTAAAATG
>JAQFZM010003199.1:0-11565 GCA_034695785.1 Galumna obvia
GGAGTTTGGTAGTGTAAATAGTTATAAGTTGTAATGCATTTGACTTCTCGGCATTGCATGTAATGCGTATGTGAAGCCGTGAAGCGTAAACTCAAAGGGTGAGACAAACCCTTTGAAATGGTTCATTTGCTGGTCATGATTAAAAATAGTATTAACTTTAATATGAAAAATAAGTGAACAAATATATCGTATCATTTAATAAAAGACTTTAATCCAAAACCAGAAAACTCTTCAATCTTTTTCTCTAAAAATTTAGTTTACTTTTGAATGAAATCTAGGCCTTTTTCACCCTTTACATTTGATTATTATAGAAATAATTATAAATTTGATTAACTTTAAAATGAAAAATATGTCAAAACATTTCTTTTCTTTAATCCAATACTGGAAAACTCTTTAATCCTTTTCTCTAAAACCAGTTCTCAAATCTAACGTATTTTTTGTTCAAATATTTATTAATACTTTGTATTGAAGGCATGTTTTGAACTTTTATTTTATTTAAAATCATAAATTGATCTGTAATTTCATTAAAATAATTATTATTTAAATCACAATATTTTCTGTGTTTCCAACAAATAATTGTTTAATAAAAGTAAATAAAATGTTTTTAATTAGAAGTTGTTTTAAAACAAATGTCTCAAAACTCTACAATAATTACAAAAATTATTCAAATATTATCTCAAATAAACGGAATTTTTCCACTTTTAATGATTTCGTGTACTCTTTAGATAAAAGTAGTTTTATTATTGATTTAATTGATTTCGACAGAGGTTTGTAATATAAGTATTTTAATTAGAAAAAACAAAAGTATAAGACTATTAAAAATAAGCTTGTTTAAATTATCATAAATTATTGTTTTGCATAAAACAATTAATTCGAAAAAAAAAGATTTTTAGTATAATTTTTAAGCATAAGTTACTCATTGAAAATATTGTTTGATAGCATTCATAAAAGTCAGTTTCAAACTAAAACAAAATCAAGGTAATATTTAATCAATTAGATTTTAATATAAAAATCAAAGAGGATGTCCAAGTTATTGTTATCAAGAATATTATAAAAAGTATTCATATACATTAATATATTAATTGTTTTAATTTTTTTTATTAATCCTTAATATTTTTAAATACTTTTAAAAAAGATATAAAAGACAGCTCTGATGTGACACTACTTAACGGAAAGTACTTCACCGAAGAGACACTCGAATTACTAAACGTTGAATTAATAAAACGCCCGGAATTTCCTCACAATTTCACTCATTTCGGTATTTATTTTAATTTGAATTTAATTTTCTTTATCTAAAAGTACTTAAATGTTTTCAAAACACTTTTATTCAGAAAATTCCCGAAATTTTGTTATCAATAAACATCTTAAGGGTAGTTATGAAAATATGATTGAATTTCTAAGCAAGGACAGATCTAAAGAACTGGAAGAATTAACAAAAGAAGTCGAAAATTATGTCTCACAAGAATTCGATGAAGAATTTGTGGAAGAATTCAAAGATAAGGGAATAATTAATTCAATAAAATGGAGAACTTTTGATATCCAACCGAAAGCATACGTCAGTTATTTTGGTTGGAATTTATTATTACATAATTTTTTCGATCGAAAATATTTTAAATATGATCTAGATAAATTAGTAGAATATGATATTTTTTCACATCCAGTCTTCGATACCAATATCAGGTAAAAATTAACCTTGGTTATTATAGTTTTGCTAACAATGTATTAAAAATTCACAAATATTTAACTCATTTACTAATAAATTTGGTTTCTCTTTGTTTAGTGGAAGAACTGATATCTGTTTTATTAGAAAAGAAGACAATAAATGTGTGGCAAATGTTATGTTCAAAGGAAATGACGAAAAACCACTTATAGATGATATCTTAGAGTTAACACCATTAGCGTTAGGACTCACTTCTAATAACCAAAGCCGATAAATATATGGAATACAATATATTTTATTAGTTAAATAAATGTATGGAAAAACAATTCATCTAAGGATTCGCATAATAAAAGTTAAAATAAAAGCCCTTTTATGATCCATATTTTTAACAAAATCCATTAAATCCATAAAAACTCTATTTTCTAGTTTTTAATTCATATTTAATTAAAAATCTGAAAATAACATAAAGTTTTTTTTAAATTGAAATCTAAATTATTGCTATCATTGTTTATTTGTTAAATTTATTCGAATATATTTAAAATAAAGTCAACTTTTACTATAATTTTAAGATCTTAAGAAAGATTTCTAGTTCAATTATTTGGGATGTGGGAGCTCTTCCCCAAATTTTAGGGAAATATTTGATAAATAATAGCCAAACTATTAACAATGACCCGATTGAACACTTAATTTCATATGTTTCACTTATTTATTATTAAGCTAATATATAGTCGGGCCCCGCTTTAAGTCAAACATTAATAAGTCAAAACTCGGTTTAGGTCGATGGTTTTCAAAGCCCTTTTGAATCATTTCTATGGATATTATAATGTTATTGGGATTCAATATAAGTCAAATTCGATATTAGTCAACGAATTTTAATGCCCGGTCAGTTGACCTATATCGGGGCCCAACTGTATATAAAAAATATATATTTTAAAGTCCATATATAGTCCAAATTTTACTACTTTTTTAGTCCATAAATCCATACAAACTTTTTACATTTTCAGTCCATATATTTTCGGCTCTGCTAATAACTTTAAGATTAATAAAGAGAAAACTGATATCTATTCTGTTCTAATACGGGGACCCATATTTTATTTCTTTAAAATTGAAGTAACAGAAGATTATATGGAAAAACTAAAAGAAGAGGAGGAAGAATATAATGAATTCAAAGATAAATTCATTGTCTATACATTAGATAAAAGACTTGATTTCTCAAAACCAGATGAGAGAGAAATCATAATTTCTATTATCTCTGAAATTGAGAAAAATATTATAAAATAATTAAATAATAAGTAAAATTAATTATGAAATCAAGTAATGATTACTGTATTAACACAATCTCTTTAAATACAACGATTTTTTCAAGTTATAAATATTTTTAAAAATTTTGTCGATTATTTGTATTTTCATTTAATTTTCAATAAATAATTTTTTATAAAACATTATTTTATTAAATAAATGAATAAAAAGTTTTAATTAGAAATAAATGAATTTAATTTCAATTATTAATTAATGAATTTTAAAATGATTTCCATTGCATTCATCAATTTGAGCTAGAACATCCTATTAGACATAATTATAAATGGCGTTAACTTTTAAATGGAAATTGAAAATATTATCTTTAATCTAAAATCCAAACAATTAAATCCTTATCACTAAAACCTGTTCTCAATTCTAACGTATTTTTGTTTTAAATAAATAAACTTTAAGACACGTTTTAAACTCTTATTATTTCTAAACATAAATTGAACTCTCATTTCATTTAATAAATTATTTCTATTTTCGCAATAAATCATTGTTTAAAAGAAGTGATTAAAATGTTTTTAATGAAAAATAGTTTAAAGAAAAGTTTTTTCACAAAATCATTTATAAAATACGACAAAAATTTCAATAAATATTCAAATATTGAGTCAATTAAACAAAATTTTTCCACTTTTAATAAATTCTTTAAAACTTTAGATCAAAAAAGTTTTATCAATGATTTGATGAATGAAATCAGAGGTGAGTTATATTTAAGTTCTATTTTATATATTAATTAATATTTTTATATGATTTTTCCAGAAATAAAGAATAGTTCTGATGTGACACTACTTAATGGAAAATACTTTACTAAAGAGACACTCAAATTTCTAAACATTGAATTAGTAAAATACCCAAAATTTTTACTCAATTTCACTCATTTAGGTATTTATTTTAATGACTTTTATTTATGTTTTTTTAATAATCATTGTTTTCATTATTTTTAATTAAATGAATTTTAATTATTTTAAACAATTTATACGGTTTTATCGAAAACATGATCGTAATGTAATCAATTATATCTATATAACTTCTGAAAGTGTAATGAAACAATTGTTTCCAAATTCGAAATCAATTTCTTCAAGAAAATTAATTTTACCAAGTAAATATAATTACATTTTCTTTAGTATTATTTCTTCAATACTTATTAAGATTCTAGATTAAATTTAAGTCGTATACTTTTTATTTAATATTTTATCTAAGCTTACGAGGATATTAAGAAGGTATTTTTAAAATGAACAAAAAATTGTTTTAAAAACATATATACTCATTTTAAGCCCTTTTCTCTTGTGTACTAGTATATTTAACCATATTATAAATTATTTTGTCAAATTTATTGCAAAAAAATAAGAATATTTGACAAAAGGGAATTTTTTTTAATTTTTATTAATTTAAATTTATATCACCAGAATTTGTAATTTTGAAATTTTTATAGTTTTTATAAGGATTTACGTTAATTTTAATAAAAATTACACCTTTTTATTTATTTTTCTGTTAATTTTAAATTTGATTAAAATTGATTTTTCTGTATATTAGTAGAGATGGCTAATAGATCTTTACAGGAGATTATTATTGTAAAACACTAAAATTGTTTATAAAACAGAATTCTTATTTTAAGGCTATTTTCAAAGCATACTTTAATTAACATATTTATCAAATTACTTGCTAATTAGCTATTTTGAAATATCCCCTTTAGCCATCCCTGATATTAAATATATATGAATGGTTTGGTGCAGAAAAGAGACTAACGCTTTATTATTAAAATATTAAAAGGCACGGTATTAAAAGGCACCAAAACAAACACTCATTTATATTACTATATGTCGAAGATTTATAACCTTTTATAATATGTTAGTTTAAAGCGTTAGTCTCTTTTCTGCACCAAACCATTCAATTGTAACCATTGTCTCACAAACCGGGTCCTCTCAAACCAATATTTATTATTTTATATTTAAAAACAATGACTGAAAAATATTGACTAAAATTTTTAGTTTTAGACAAATCAATATTTTAGTTTTGTTTAATATTTGTACTTGTTCAATTAATGGTTGATAACTCTCTAAATATGGATTACCTTCAAAATCGGCTCAACTTAATAAGTGAATTCTCGGACTTATTAAATGATCTCATCTTAGATGAAAAGTTAAAATCACAAATTAAGGGCAACTTTCCTGAGCTCTGGACTAAAGTAAGTAAATAACATTTCTTAATTAAATATCATGATCAACTTTTCATATTAACAAGATAATATTATAAGATAAAATTTTTGCACATAAAAAAGTTTTTAAAATGTGCACAACAAATATTGGTGTAGTGTCAGGTTTAATTTTATTATGAACTTAATTTTTAATTTCTTATTTTGGCCAAGTACATATTTAATTTAATAAATATTTCTATAACAGAATGAACCGAAAGTTATGGCCATAAAGTCATTCATTTTATTAGAATTGACACAAAAACGCTTTTCTTGTGATAAAGCCATTGAATTCCTCAAAGAGTCAAGTCATCCGATTAATGTAAAAATAGCGAAACGGCTTAAAGAGTTTAACAAATCTCCCGGTCATACAAAATATGGCGACGAAATTGAGATCGAAATGACAAAAGTTCATAATAAGGACATTCAATACTTGAATTCAGTCAACTATTCAATGACCAAAAATCCGAGAGGAAAGGCTATTGTCATAAATGTTATTCCAAATGAAGTCTTATCAGAGGCCCTAAGATTTGAGCACATCTTTAAAGAATTATTATTCGATGTCGAGCTCTACCAACAGTTAAATATTACTGAAATTAAACAAATGCTGAGAAAACTTTCTAAAGATATTAAGGAAAGGCTTAAAAATGGCACCGAAAAGGAAAGAGACGAAGCTCTTATTGTTATGATTATCACTCACGGAACGGATGAGAAGATATGTGGTGGAGATCACCCTGCTTGTTCTAAGTATAAGGGAAATAACAGAGGGCGTGACATAAATGATTTTTGTGACATTCATGAGATTATCGACATTTTTGACAAAAACAAATATTTGGTTAAAATGTTTTTCTTTAACTGTTGTCGGAAGAGTAAGCATAAAAGTTAATCATGATAATTTTATTAATTTATGAATTTAATCTAGGAACTGAATATTATTAAAATCCAATGAATTATAGTTCGACCCCTAATGGAAAGGATAGTGTCGACACTTTTATCATTTATTCCTGTGCCGAAGGTTTAATTTTGCAAGATAATCTATTTTCTAAATTTTACAAGGTTATGATTACATTAGGTTGTACATCACCTAAAGATGGACATTGGGCAGTTGAATATACACGTTTTGGCCGTTGTTTTAGTGAGTCTTTGGCACAATTCGCTCACAACAGACCTTTATCTGAAATAATCAACAAGGTATTTCTATATTTATATCTAATTTATTATAATCAAGTTACTATCCACAGACTACCCAGGCTCTTCAATATTATAATAAACCGGATAACATATCGGGAAGATATATACCCGAAATCAAAGAGAAAGGTCCCACCCGTTCGTTATATTTTAACCTAAATGGTTTGATAAGAAATATGAAGAATCTTAATTTATTTAACCATGATCAAATTGTGATTTTCTATATTAAATTAAAGTAATTTATTTTCAAATTAAACTTAAAATGTTTACTATATTTATGGCATTTAAATATTAAAACATTCTTTTAATACTTTATGAAATCATTGAAAGAGTTGTGATTCATATAAGAATGAGTGTAGAAGTAAAGGGATGGTTAACATTGTTCTCACATTGAGATGTTAGGGTAAAACCTATATAACTAAACCCAAATCGGGAAATAGAGGTTAGACGAGATATAAATAACATACATATGTTAAGGTATTTCAAAAGATTATAAATTAAATTATTGTTTAATAATCAGTTATTTCTTTGAAAATAAACTATTGGTCTGAATTAAAGGTTTTCTTCTTTTAAGTCAATCAAAGCTTTTAAGTCAATCAAATCAATTCTTTACTTAATTTATGATTAGATTTCGGAAATCTATGAATGAGTGAATAAATTTTATGATCAATTCATTGATTCGCTCATATTTACACTCTTTTGTCTTGAATATCGATCAATTGTTTTATTCATATAATTATCTTAACTGTTAAGATTGAAATCATATATATTTTCATAAGTTGATCTTGGTTAACTTTCCACTACTTTAATCAAGAATTAAACACTTTTTTTATTAAAAATGCAATTCCTTTGATATTTTGGCATTTTTACAACATTAGTTAACTTTTAATTACAAAAAACATAATTTTTGTTATAATATAGTTATTATTAAAATTTCCAAAATAGGAATAAATTGTAGAAAATTAGTGGTTTTTCTTAGTTATAGAGGTTTTGCATAAGTTATGTGTTTTGTTTCTCTCAGTCGAGTTATGAGATATTGAGGTTTCTTAGATATAGAGATAATTTTCAATACAAAAAATTGGGAAAAGGGTTTGGGGTCGAGATATAGAGGTTATATTAGATATAAAGATATTTAGGTATAGAGGTTTTACTGTACTAATATTTGAATAGAATTTGAGGAATAGAGAAAGTCCTCAATTTTGTCTTCAAGTGGAGATCTATACTATAAAAGCTATGTTTTACCACAAATTGTATTCAGTCTCAAACATGTATTAGTAGTGTCACTTCAAAGTCTTCAATAAAACTTCATTTCCTAACCATATGTTGACCACAGTTACCATTATTCCAGTGCTTTGAGACGCGTACCACTAGACACGTCTCAATTTATTTAAACAAAAATCACTTTAAAATTCATCTCTAGTTTTCTCCCTTACATCCATTGGATGAGAGAATTTGAGCAGTTTTTAGTGACAAATTAATACAATTTGTTTATTTGTATTCTAAACTATTTTTCAAACTTTATTTTAAGCTTCTATTCAGAGAGTAAAGTCTTAAACAATATTTAAAACAATATTAAATGGTTTTTATTTTAATCTCATTTTTATAAAAATTCAACAGTTTTTCATTCAAAATAATTTTATTATTAATATTAATTTTGGATTAATTTGATTCAATTAAGAAAAAGTTTATAAAATAAGAACTCAAATAGAATACTATGAATAGAATAATTAATTAAAGAATATCGGAAACAAACGAAGGGTTATCAGCACTCAGTTTACTATCAATTTTGGTAACCTTTCTGAGAACAACCGGTCCTTTTCTTATTGTTGATAATCCCCTTTCAATTGATTTATATTTTTCATATTCATCTCTCCATTCATTACACAACATATCATCTCTTGGTCCCCATTTGTATTCGTCAACACTCGAGAGTTTAATTTTCTATTAAATTATATATTCAATAGTTTTTTTGGGAAAAATATATTTCAATTCTCACATCTATGAGTGTTTTTCCATTCTTTTCCTTATAAATGGCATAAATGGCCCAAACGGGTACTTGAAGTACAATGATTAGAGTGAGACAAATACCGAGCAAATTGGCCCAATCTGGGTAGTGGTAATCTCCGTACTTTAAATTTTAAATAAATTAATTAATTAAACATTATTTATGGCATACTTTTAAGGGCTGGTAATTAATCAGAGAATAAACGAATATAAATGTAAGAATAATAGGAGAGGTATATTTCCATGTTAATTTCAAATAAGTGCCCATTTGAACGCCCAACATATAGTTTATATCAAAAGAAAATCTATCGAAGCCATAGATCCATATAAGAGCCACACATTCAGTCATTGCTATAAATATAAGCGGAAAACTTCCTCCATAGTTATCTATTATTTCAATAATATATTGACCACCTAGAGTTGCAAGATTATATTTATAATTTGAAGAATTCATTTGAGTATAGCTCACCTCTTGTAACACATGGAAGGCCCAGAATAAAGCTTAATATTCCAGTGAATATACAAAAACTTAATCTATGTCTTCTAAGAAATGACACCTCATCTGAAAGACTGGTTAATACTGTTTCCATGGTTGCAAACTTTCCAACAAAAGTTAGATACAGTTAATTCTCTCTATATGCACCTTTGACAATAGCAAAACCTTAATAATTAAATATATTAAAACCTAACGTAAATATGCATTTATATATGCTATTTCATCCAAAAAGCAATATTTCGTCTATTTTCCACTTAAAAATGTTTTTTTTGGATAAAAATCTTCATCAAATATCGTTAATTTTGATGAGAAAATGAATTTTAATGATTATTAATGTAAAATATTGTCTAAATTACTCATTTTCTTTAAAAAATTTGGCATTATTTCTGAAATTTATAATTTTAGAAATTGCAGGCTCCGATTTTTACAAGGGGGGTATTTTGCCAATTTTGGCCTCGTAGGGGGTATTCCGGGATACTCCCTTTCGCCATCCTTGGTATAAACCCTTCTGCATATAATCATACTATAATATTTTTTCTTTTAGTTTTTTCCTATAATTGTGCCAAGGTATTATAATCTCATTAATTTTGTTTATAAAACTGTTTCTCATTAAAAAAATATTTAAATAAAATTCAAACTAAGAATTTGATTTAAGAACAAAATTATAGATTGTTTTGAAATTAAATTGAAAGTTTATAATTAATAAGAATTATCTAATATGTTTATTTCAATTTAACAAGTTAATTTATTGTCATTCAAGTCGCATGAATTTAGAGAGATTGTACTGTATATAAAAATTCAAAAAAAGGAATACCACTGTATCGATTCCTAACATGAATAGCATAAAGAAGAACAATACAGACCAAAGCTGGGGAAACGGTAATCGAGTTAAAGCTTCGGGATAAGTAGCAAACGCTAATCCGGGTCCACCTTTTGCCACTTCGGAGATATGAACATTAGGGCCCAGATCTTTAGCCATAGCACCCAATACAGAGAAAATCACGATTCCTGACTGTATATCCCTTTTTAACTCTTTATTCCTATAGAAATGACTTACAATTATTGAAGTGATTGTATCCAATATTGAGACAATCATTGCGTCTCTAAACAAATATCAAGTTTTCATTAAAAGTTATATTTTATTAATTCGAATAAATTACTGAAAAATATTGTGTCGAAAGTCATTATAACTGCTAAACATAATAAGTCCTCCCATCGAAACCCCTAAACTAAAGAACATTTGTCCGGCGGCGGCCTTCCATACCTGTCCTCAATATATCAATTAATCAAATTAAATAATTATATTTTGTTGTATCTAACTTTAACTTCGAGTAACTTTTTCCATTCGGGAATAATAAAATATTTTATTCCTATTTTGTTGACAAATTGATATATTATTAAAAGTGAATTGTGAGAGGTATACATACATACCATCCCAGGATCCCTCTTGACTGACACCAGCGATCAAAAGAGAAATCAAAATTAGGTCTAAAATTCATTTAGAATATCATTAAAATTAATTCTTTTTTAAAAGAGTATTGCCTACAGGGAAAGGTAGCCGTGAAATATGCAATTTTTCCACTCTCCTTGATACCTTTAAAACAAAAGATAAATAAACAATTTAAAATATATTTACTTTTATTATTTTTTTTATTGTGATTTTAAAAATAATTTTTAATTTTTTCATATAATTTGAATTAAAAAAGAGTTTCAAACGAACCTTTTAAAAGGCACAGAATGACAATAATCCAGGTTATTAGCAAACAAAGGGCTAAATCCCATTTGATTCCATTCAAGTGTTCGATTCCGTCAGAAATATCCAAAACTTTATTTCTAATTAATTCAAATGCATTTGAATTCGAAAATACAAAATATGGATGATTTATGACTTACTCCCAAAATACCTGAAAATGATTTTATTTATTTAAATTATATTATAGTGAAAAACTGACCTGGCTAGATGGGGCACCAGTTATATTTGACTATATTTAAAAGAAATCTTAATTTGTAAAATTGAACAAGTTTAAAAATAGACTCACATATCTTGATCTGACCGTACAGTTTGTATTGTGAGCCCAATCTGTATCACATCTTTCCCAGGGAAGTACTGATGCAAATGAATGGTATATGAAATATAGAGTATATGCCATAACCTTTCATTGATATTAAAAAATGTTAAAAACTTATTTATAAAATATAATATTATTTATAATAATTATAATAAATATATAATAATAACCACATTATAGTAAACACAGACAACGAAACTGACGCTAACCATCGCCACACCCACACCTTTAGCTATTGGCGCGCAGTTCCATATAGTTAAAGGGCCGACACCACCGAATTGTCCAAATGCTAATTCCATAAAATACATAGGTTTTCCGGCCAAAATTAACATGATCAAATAAGGTATTAGGAACGCCCCTCCTCCTATTAATTTCATTTATAAAATTATTTAATTACTGAACAAATGAGTTATTTTTAGAAATTCTTATTTATAGTTTAAACTACTTTTCAAATATTCTTTACTTAGGGTCAGATAATACAATCGGGCCTCGCCTTAAGTCAAGCGTTATTAAGTCAAAACTCGGTTTAGGTCAATGGTTTTCAAAACCCTTTTGAATCTTTCCTAAATAGGAAAGTTCTAAAGATGATCCTCTGATATTGTAAAATAACTGTTATCATGATATTCATCTTGGTAAATAGAATATAAATCAAAAA
>JAQFZM010003200.1:0-11565 GCA_034695785.1 Galumna obvia
TGAGCTCGGACAAAATACCCTCCCCTAATACCCCCCTGGAGCCAGCAAGTTTGGCCATGTCTGCTATAATATCCTAGACTTTAGTACCTAGAGTTAACAATTATCAATTAATTATTTATATTTTAGTAATTATTATATTTTAAGAAACATTTCCTTTTAATTCATAAATAGATATTTAAACAAAAATGCTTTCTTTATTGTTTTATAACGATATTTACTTTTATATAATTTTAATGGCAAATAAAATGAGCTAATATTTTATTATAAAATTTATTGATAAATTTCAAATAGAGTATAATTACTTAAAATATAAAACTAAAATCATTTCAAAGTTTGTTTAAATTAAATAACTTTTTAAATATCATATTGAGTGGAAATGTAGGATCGGTATAAAATTATTATATTAAGGTTTACAAATTCTTAATAGAATTTCCATAATTAAACAAAATTTACTTGCTATTAATCCAATAATCATCAAGGATATTATATTCTTAAACATTTCTTCAAAATTAATTACTTCTTCTAAAATAAATTTAATGTCTATTTTTGAGACCAAAGTTTCAAATTCCTTATTCTTTTTGAATAAATATGATTTAATGATAGCCAATTGTACTTGGTCATGTAAAAATAATCCACATTGATGAACTTGTTCAAATCTATTTAGAAATATAAACAATCTTTTAATAATTAATATTCCGATTAAAGAAAACACTATTTTCTTACAAATAATTAATTCTTTTTGAAAGGAAATGTCGTTTTTGTATTTGAAAGACCCGGAATAAAGTAATTAGTTTGTGATCAAATCTAAATAATAAGTGTTTATACTGTTTGTAATCATATAATAAATGATTGACACTAAAAGAGTCGCCGATGTAAACAGTTTTACCACTTATTATATCAATGATAAGTTGGTTATAGTTTATCTTATTTCTCTCTCCAAATTTACCTCGATAAGCTTTAGTATATTTTACCTGTCTTTTAATTAACAAGTTTGAATTATTTGAATCAAATCCCATTTTACCAAGAACATGTATATCAAGGCTATTTGATGCAAATATATTTAAGTTTTTATGTAAAATATCTTCAAATGTATTCACTACAGGAAATGGTTTTAATATAAAAAATTTATCCAAGAGCAAATTTGTAAATTCCTTTGTTAAGATCATTGTACTTAGTATTATAGTTATGAGCAAGATAATTTGACTCTTCTTTTCTAACTTATATTCTGGCGATTGATTTGTTAAGAATCCCATAAAAGTAAGAAAACACTTTTGCCAATTAAATTGATCTTGGTTGCTTAACCATAGTTGTAATGATAAAACCAAGCAGGATACAAATAAAATAAGCCAGATCTATGACAAAGGATTTATAATATATAAAAATGATGAAGCTAAATTTTAGTTAAACTTACATTTATGTCAAAAATATTAATAAAATCAAAATATTTTAAATCATGAATTGGAGTAACGCCTGAAATCATTTCAATTCGATAAGCTTGGTCTACTATTGTAAACTTATACAAGCTATATTGATTTTCCATGGTTAAATCTATTTTATATGACTCCAAACTAATAAAGTCTCTCTAAATATAATATTAACAAGAATAATTTAATATTAGATAATAGATTAATTAGATAATATAAAATAATTAGATAAAATTATTTTATATTCAAATATAAATATTACCGCAAAAGTATTTTTCACAAGCAATTTCATATTACAAGCAAGGTAAACCACTAAAAAATATTCAATTCCAAAAAGATATTCCTATGTAACCAAGATAATTATTTTATTATGGTAAATTTCTTCTAAATTTACCTTCTTTGTGATAATATTTATTAATTTTGAGTCTTTAAAAGTTTGGTTGATAATTTTATTGCAATAATAAATTTCATTAACAGATATATTCATTAAATTAACTGGATAAAATCTAAAAATATTTGAACTAATTGATTTGTAATTAGACATTTAATAATTGAATTAAATTAAAATGTGATTGATAAGTAAGTAGATCTAAAAGTTATCAAGGTAATAATATTATTTATAAATTTTATTTTTGTTTGAAATAAAATAAATATATATAACCATGGCAATTTTAATCTGAAAAGCAAATATTTATTAAGAAAATTTAATATAAAAAACATTTTCTAATAATGCAAAATAATTTTTATTGTATAAATATCAATAGAAGTTAAATAATATAGTGTAATATCATTCAATTTATCAAAATTAGCATAAATGCATTTAATATAGAGATTTTGGTTATTGTGTGTAATAATATTTAATAAATTGAACAAGTAAAACTGTGAAGCACAATTAAATAAACCACTACATATGTTATTCCCAACGGTTTCGGCTAATATCGTTGAGATTTCTTCAGGAGAAACACAAAATAGATATGACTAACTTTTGGTTCCATACGATGAGTCCAAGAATGTGATTGTAATATAATATCAAATTTAAGCATTTTTGTAGGGTTTTATCTCAAAAACATTTAAATGTTAGAAAGTGTTTAATTACAGCAATTGTTTATTTATTTTAAATACATAATTTTCTAGTAATTTCAAAATTTAATTAGTTACGCGAATATAATAATAATTAATAAATTGTAATCTAAATCACAATTAAGGGAATGCATAACTTGTTTTTTCTTGAGGGAAATAAATATAATTTAAGTTTTCTTCAATAATTATTACATTCATAACTTTATAAGTTATAAATTATAACATAACTTAAGTCTTATGCGATAAAATATAAAAATAAAATTATGTCTTAAAATACTAATTCTTTTAACTCAATTTAACATTTTTTCATAAAATTTCTTCATTGAATATAAAAATAATTTTCTCTAATAATTTAAAAGATTGAATAAAACATAAAAATTAATAATAAGTCCTTATATACAGTGTATGTATTGCATACATTTAGTTAATATTATAGATTTATGTATACTATTTAAAGATAGATTATTGATAATAATTTTCTCCCTCATATCAATTGAAGGTCAATTTAATTATTAAATTCAAAACAAAATTTAATGAAAAATCTATTAAATTACTAATCAAAAGAGTAAATAATAAACTTACCAATTAACTGAAGTCCAGGCACTAAGTAAAGTAGTTTTTAATTTATTTGATAATAAATATTCAGTTAAATTACTATTTTTATTGACAATAATATTCGACAAAACGACTGTCAAATTAGGAGTTGTTATCATTAAAAATAATGGAATAAATGTTTCCCTAAACAAAGTGTTGTATAACTTTGTTGTCAAACTTTTCTTAACTCTTTTTTCCATATTTTAATTAAAATATTAGATAAATAAACAAAAATAAAATTCTCTCAGAAAAGGAATTTATTAATTCAATGCCAACTCTATTGTGATATTAGAAGAGACGGCCTTTAATTTTGATAATTTTGTTATCAAAATTTTCTCATCCAATGCCTTCTACTCGAGTGTAGTATTTTATTATAGAAATACAGTATTCATTGAATGCAAATTAGCGATTCATTAAAATTAGTTTTAATATTATCTGCATAAAACAAATAACCTAGATCTTTTTAAATATCATAGAATTTCTCCATTTATATGCATAATCAAGAACATTTATAATAAAATAAGAAAAATAGCTAATTATTTATAATACTGTATTTCTATAATAAAATATTACACTCGAGTAGAATTTAAATACAATAATTCAGAATTTTTTTAAATTTAATTAAACTTTTATTTTTCTTTTATTAATAATAAAAATAAATTTTAAAGAAATAAATATTTAAATAAAAATATAAAGAATCAATTTCTTAGTAATTAATTAATAAAAGAATAGTTTTTATTTTTATATCAATTTTTGCTTAAAAAACCATAAAATTTTGGTCTAATAATTTGGTCGACACTGAACTTAAAAAATAATTTGCTGTCCATTAATGCATATAATTGGAGCAGACTTTTAGTAAAGACATTGAATAAGTGTTTTAGATTTGAATACTTTTACAAAGAGTGAAGTTTTTGAAATTACTTCCTTTAATTATGTCAATAATTTATAGACATTGCCTTCGATATCATTTTGATCAGAGCTTTATATGAATTTTTTTTAAAAGACAAAAAAAATTAGAAATAAGTAATTATTCACTGAATCGAATCAAATGGAAAACTGGTTTTAATGACAATTTAAAATATATGACCAAAAAATGTAAGATTACCGACATTTAGACAAATGGAGGGCCAGTCGTTAGATTTGAAATCAAAATTTTTAAGTTATGTCTCACAAATTTTATGGTTGCACTCAACTTCATTAATATATGTCCACATCGGAGCTCTTTATGGCGTTTATTTGTGTATAACTTCGGCCAAATGGCAGACTATTGTAATGACTTATATATTGGGTATACTTTTCAATATTTTTACTTTAAATAAATTTAATTCTAAATTATAAGTTATCAAAACAATATATAAGTTGCTTGATCTTTTAATTTTATAATTCTGGATCATTGATTCTTAACTTAAAGCTATTGGTTTCCAATTCTTTCACTAATAATTTATTTTCATTTACAAGAATTTAATTAAAAACCGATGAATCTATTATTTTATATTTAAATGAGGCGTTGCATCAAATATCGGGACATTGACTGCCGCCCATCGCTATGGAACTCATAAGGCTTTTAAAGCAAAATTTCCGCTCAGAGTTATACTTATGTTATTACAAACTCTGTCGGGACAGAAGACAATGATAGAGTGGGCCCGTGACCATCACACTCACCATAAATATGAGGGAACTAATGCCGATGCCGTTAACATTAATAGAGGCTTTTTCTTTGCACACATCGGATGGCTTATGATTAAACGACATCCAGAGTGTGAAGACAAAAGAAGTAAAATAGATATTAACTATTTGTGGTCGGATCCGGTGATGCGTTTTCAGTATAATTATTACGAACCATTGGTTGTCGTCTTTTGCATTTTAATACCGACTTTAATACCATTTTATTTATTCGACGAAACTCTTATTAATAGTTTTCATTTATGTTTTCTGATTCGTTACGCCTATACTCTTCAGCTATCATTTTGTGGTAATATTAGTATCCATTAATTCTTAATATTTATGACAATATTTAAGGTAATTCTGTGGCGCACATCGATGTCGGCTCAAAACCTTATGATAAGACAATGACTTCAGTCCACAACGATCCTCTTATTTATGCAACTTTAGGAGGTTAGAATTGATCATGGTTAAATTTTAGATAACGTGTTGTGACAATAGGCGCATATCATAACTACCATCACGTCTATCCTTGGGATTATTCCGAAAGTGAGTTCGGTTGGGACGTTAACTTCAATGTGAATACGGCTTTCATTGACTTCTTTTACTTAATTGGATGGGCATATGATTTGAAGAGAGCCCCCAAAGAAATTATTGATAAACGCAAGGAAAGAACGGGTGGACTACAAAAACTAACTTGGATTCAGAAAAATCCTCTCTACGATTGGATTTATGGCTTTTTCTTGAGTTCTATCGCTATTTGGATATTATTACCCCTAAAAGCTATTTATAATTATTTTTTATTAAATGAATTAAATATTTAAATTCTGATTAAATATCATTTATTCAATTAAATAATAATCATCAATCTATTTTTAACAAGATTAATTAATTATACATAAATAGAGATATTTGTATGCAATTATCTCTAAATTAAATAATTTAAATCAAAATTTGTGGTAAAAGTTATATTCCTAACTCTATAATAGGGTTGAGTCAAAAAAGTGATATTTTTACATAAAGAAAATAAAATAATTAAAAATGAGGTAATTCTTGACTTATAAATAACACAATAATATATTTGACCAAAACTTTGGTATTTGTAAATAGAGTGACCACCACTTTGGCAAGTAATCAAGTTATAAGCCAGATCAAATCAAGTAGTTATCAAGTACATAAATCATTCAGATCTAAATACAGGTCAGATCATATACAGAGTAGAATTTATATGTATAGAATCTATACTATAGATCAATTGAAAGTCACTTTAATATTTCAAATCTTTAGATTCTTGACTCAACTCAAACCCAATTCTAAACATAACCTCGAAGTTTGAGCCTCAAACCCAACTCTGAACTCAACACAAACCCAACTCTGAACTCAAATCAAACCAAACCTCAAACTTTTGTTTAAGAGATGGCTTTTACTCATTATATTTTTTTGCATTTCTTTAATGTTTAAATTTCAAGAAATATGTTTCAAATAAAATCAATTTTTAATTTTATAAAATCCATTTATCTTTCATATCGTGATTACTAATATGAAGGACTGGCAAATCTGGTACATCTTGGTACATCTGGTACATCAATGTTCACTTAATTTGTAAAGCTTTCGGACTACAACTGATTCCTACTTCAGCTCAAATGAAAGGGAAAACATTCAAAATAAACATATTTCTAGAAATATATTCTACACGTATAGACATGTATAGACTCTTTGCATGTAATGTCAACTCTTTAATCTCTTGTCTCATATGATATGAGTCATATCTGATGGACACAACCCTATTATTAACATATAATCAGTAATAGACAAATATTTTGTAGATCTTTATGAAATTTATTAAAACTAGCTTGATAACATATACGTTTGCATTATTTTGCCCTTTTGTGAGCTGCTTTTATTAGAATCAAATATAGATGTAGATTATAAATTAACCCTGATTACATTGAAACAAATATTTATCTATGATCTGAAAAATTGTTTCAATGATAAACATTTATTTAAAAATTATTCATAAAATAAATTTCAATAAAAATTCGATTAATTCATGAATCATTATTTGTTGAAAATATTAGCATGTTCCTTTTATAAGTTTTTAAATCTTGATTTGCATAATAAATTGTCTATTCCTGATTATAATTCATAATTTACTGATACATTCTTTTCTAAAATAAAATTAATAATAAAAAATCAAAGAAAATATTAAAGAGAAATAAGAATTGGATTGAAGTGATAGATATCTAACAACTAATGTTTAAAAAACCTTTTTTGTTGTGTTATTAACTAAATTGTGATTCATAATCATTAGTCTTAAATCTTTAGCCAAACCATTGATTTGATTTTGAATGTCATCCATACGATTACCAATTAATGATGTCATTTGTTCACTCAATTGATTCGTTTGTTCATATGATGTCTTCAACAGTTGTAAGAATTGTTGGCCCATATATTGAGTGTTTGTATCTATTGATTCAAAGATTTTCTAAATATTAAGTTTAAACTTAAATATTATGGGATAAACATATAAATACAATATTAAGTGCACTGAAAATTAAGTGTTTCTCAATTTAAAAAATAGTGAAATAGATTGGGATGACTTTACTCTTTTATAGTTCTAAGCGATAAAATACATGGTTTTCAGTAAACGAGGGGTACATAACATAAAAAATTTACTTAAACTTTGAGTCCAAGGTCTGAATAATGAGAAGACGTCCTGGTTTTGCTTCTGAGCTAAAGTTTGACTCGAAATTAAGAAAAATAATAAAATCACTGAAATTAACTTCATTTTTGATAAAAGTTTTCTAATAATAACAACTATTGTCACTATTTTATAACAAATAATTGTTTACGAAATTCACGACAAACTGTTTTTTATATTAAAATATAATTAAAAACTTTCATTAAATGAAATTCATTTAAAAGTGTTTTCGATTTTTTATAAAAAATATTTGTTCTAATTTTATAAACTATTTTTTTGGAAAAGTAGTGACAATGGTTTGAGGGAAAGCCATTACATCTGTTCTTTCAGCAAAACTATGATAGCTTTTATTAGAGAAAATGTACAAGAACATTCCCAAAATTATTAAACATTATAAATAAGAATATAAGAATATTCTGTTAAATTTGTTTAATGATTTTTGGTTATTTTAGCCTTAATAACTTAATATAACTTGGTAGTCCTTTTCGAATACTTTTGGCCTTCACTACTTTAGATCATTGAAAAATATTAATTTGCAAGGTAGTTCATAATCACTAAATTTGCTAAAGGAAAACACATAAAAAATTATATTCTGGATTAGAAATAATATAATAGTTGTCATTCTTTTAGATATTTACTAACTTTTTTAAAAGTTATTTTTAAAAAAAACTTTTTTTTTTAATTAAAGAAGTTATTGATAATAATGGGATTTTTCTAAAATTATAATAGAGGGGACTCTAAAATGATGTATTTTACTATTCACTGTATTTTAGTCAATAAATACTATAAATGACCCAAATTTTGTGAAATAAATGATTAATTCATTTTAAAATATAAGAATTAATTATTTCATGAAATTATTCCTGAAATCAATTTTGGAATTTATTGAGAACTAATTCAGAATAAAAATATAGATAATTGATATTTGTTTCAATTTGAGCTAGTGCATTGTGTATGCCATAAATTAAGCTATTTTTCATGATTTTTGGTTTTGATTATATTTTTTAGAATTCTTTTAGAAAATAAATTATTATAAAATGAATTCTTAATACTTTTTAATAATATGATCTGATTTATGAAACAAAATTTATTGAATAATTTATAATTACCTTTCCTTTTGGCCCTCCATTTCTCCAAACTTCTTATTAGTAAATAAATTAAAAGTATTTTATGGAATTAAGTTATTGTTTTTAAGTCATTAAGTTTTGGAATCAATTTTTTTAATCATAATTTCAAAGAAGTTCTAAATGTATCTGAAATCGACTCAATTTATAAATAATATTAACTATTTTTTGACGAACTTATAAAAAATGAATTCATGCGTTAAGTAACTAATTGTTAGAATCTTTTAAATATTTGAGTTCATAACTGAATTCTTGTAGAAATGTTTCCCACATTTAAGACAATCATTTTCATAACGATTATCATTAGTAGAGATTTTGGGACAAATAATGGTTTGGATCCGTTTAAAAACTATTCTAAAGAAATGAAAGATTGCTATAAGAAGTTTATTCCAAGTTTAGAGTCTTGTAAAGAAAGAGCAGCCAAAACCTGGAATTGTGCCACAAATGGAAACCAAACCATACAAATGAGTTGTGGTTCAGGAGAGGGTCGAAATTGTTGTCCCATTTGGGAAATTTTTGAGTGTCAGAGAGAGTCCATTCAAAAGAATTGCGGCGAAAAACTATTGATTGAATTTAACCAAAAAGTATTCGATACACAAATTAAAGAAATAGAGGGGAAAGACTGTCCTAATTATAAGCACTCGAATCAAAAATGTCAGTCACTTCTTAAATTTGACAGAGACTTAGTTGTAGTGCCCGGAGTGGAACCGTTAGACGAACCCAAAGAAGGCCCTAATTTGGTCAAACCCATTGAACCCATTGAACCGAAACAATCGCGAACAACAAAAAGTGAATCAAATGAAAACCTTAACAACAAAAGCGTTGGTTTTCAACATTTCTACGGATTTTTACTTTTTCTGCTCTTAATTTCACTCATTATTTAAAATATTTAAAATCAATTCATTTTTGATGTAATGTTTGAATTTCTAATAAAATTTTTTGGTCTTTTTTAGAAAATAAGACTGAATTACAATTAAATTAAAATCTAAACAACATTTTATAAGTATATAATTAATACAATAATTGTATCAAAAGTTAGAGAAAATAAATGAAATAAAAATTGTTGTTTATATCTATTATTATGATATTAGAATCTAATATTATTAGGTTTAAAGCCATTTACATAAGTGTAGAAATTACCTGGTAAATTTACATATTATTAATTGATATAATTTAATAATAAATAATATTTATTAATTTTAATGCCAACATCTTTTAAGACCTACTTCTTAAAGGTTATGCCAATCCATTAGAAATTAATTATGTATTAATAAAGTAAAATCTCGTATATCGATTACAAATGAAAATCATTATTAAAAATTGGGTATAAATTATACTATAATTAGCAATAGGAATTGGGGGCCCTTTTTGAGGGCCCTTTTTCTACTTCTCCTAAATATCATTACCTAGTTCATTAAAAAATAAACCCTTTAATAATTAGTTGTATTGAAAATGATTCACTCTTGCTAAACGTTGTTTCATGGTCAAAACTCTATTATATTGAAAAGTACTGACCGATGACTATCAATAATGTCTGGAAAAGTAAATAAAATATTCATTCATTCATTAAATAGTTTTTATATGAATGGGATTTTAATTTTCCACATAATTTATAGTTGAAATCTTTACTTGTTAATACGTTTAAGCGCCATTTTAAATGTTCCTATACCTAATTATAATCAATCATTTATCCTTTGTAATTTCAATGTTATAATACAATTTAATGGAGATATTTCAAAATATTTTAATTTGTTTATTAATATTTGAAAATATATTTTTAAATTTTATTGAAATCAAAGCTTTAATAAAGTTAAATGGGGTTGTGTGTCCCTCAGGGAGCACCGATTTTCTCCCATTTCATCTCCTGAAAACCACAGTTGATTGATTTTCAAAGAATTCTTTTATAAAATAAAAGGATTTTTTTAAATTTTAAATAATTTTGTCTTATTTATTTGGTCTTGAAATATTAAAAATGCTTTGTATAGCAAACGCAAATTATTATTGATATTTTGATGTTTACATAAAGATTATAGTTTAAATGTATTTACAGTTTATAGATAAAAAATTAATGTTCAAAAAACATACTAATGTTAAACAATATTTGATTTGCATAAAAATATATTCAAACATTTATCATTGTTAAAATATTAACTTTTATATTTAATTTTATAAATTACTAATTAATTCTTTTTAAAACAAACTGTAAAATTAATTACAAGTTATAGAAAGTTAATTCCAAATTCTTAATTTAGTTTAATGAGTTTTAATTAAATAATTTTATTCGATACTAATTCTTCTTTTTTAATGAAATTTCAATACTTATAGTAAATCTTTATTGTTAATCTTTTATTTAGAAAATTGAGTCTGAGGATAAATGTTTGAGTTTAGTTTTTGTTAATTTAATCAAAATAAAATTAATAAATTTGTTTGCATTTCCAATATTTATAACAAAAAACATTTTTGATAACTGGTTTTAACTTATTGGGTGAATTTAATTAACCACTTTTATTTTATTTCAATTAAATTATAAGATTATTTTAATTAAAAAAATTTTAATTCTTGTGAATTATATTGATTTCTTTATAATGTAAAATATTTTTTTAGTAAAAATATGTAAGAACTTAAACTACATGATATTTATATCCAGTTTAGAAATATTTTTCAAAAAATATTTTTATCAACAAATTCTAAAAATTGTAGACGACAATATTTTCTAATTAAAATAAATTACAAACTTTGTTCATTTCTTGATAGTGATTTAAAAATATTTACAGTCTATCAAAAAATAATTTTTTAATTAAAATTTCAATATTGTGATTGAAATATTGTTACAAAGATTACCTATTTGAATTATTTGAATATTAATGTATATATTAATTGATACAGAATATTATATTTAAAAAAATTCAATTTATAGTAAAAATTAAAATATAAGCAAATAAAAGTTAATCAGGGATGGCAACAGGGGGGGGGGGGGGGG
>JAQFZM010003201.1:0-11562 GCA_034695785.1 Galumna obvia
AAGTATGTTCACAGGCAAAACTAATTATTAATAGTACAAAATATAGACGTCAAGGTTTACATTTACCATAGACAGTAGCTTTAAAATATGAGTCATTAGCCCTTTTATTGTATTATTAATAATTAGTTTTGCCTGTGAAACTACCTCTACCAATACACTAGAATTTTTCTAGTGGGGATACTTAATATCTCCTCTGACTGACAGTCAAACTAAAAGACATGTTTTGGTCTTTTTTCAAAATATTTATTCAAAATATTAAAGTGTTTAAATGAAACATATTTCAATAATTTTATAATAAACATTATTATAACGCAATACAATTGGATTTAAAGTGCATTATTTGTAAAATCATTTTCCACAGAAATTTAATTATTTATTTAATTTTCAAAAGAGAAAAACAAATGCAAATTAAATGAAACTTTCAATAGAAAAATATATTATATTTTGGAATATTATTTAAAATTTAAATATTCTTTATTCTTAAATGTATGTAATACTCTAATATATAATTTATGAAATTATTTCTAAATTAATAGTAAAATAAAAAATAAAGTTCTTATGTATTATATTTTTATATAAAATGTAAATAATTTTATATATAAAATATAAATAATTTATAATCTACAAGTTATAGAGTTTATAAATTATACAATTGTATACTATATATACACTATTTATAAATTATATATAAAATTCAATTGAATGACAGCACAAAAGATTCTTTAATACTTTATAGTAGAGACCCAAATCTGGCAGAAAATCCTCTGTCCGATCCAGTCCGACTTTTTCAACGATATGTGTCTGTCCGATCCGGTCCGAAAAGCAAAATTCTTATGTCAGGTTCGGTCCGTCCGAAATTATTTTATTCAAGTTTAAAGATAAATATTTTATAAATAACTCTCAAACTTTCTCTTTCTATTTAATGTAAATAAAATTTGGGTCATAGAAAATGAATCTAATCAATTTTTCTGATTAAAATATAATAATATATAGAAATAATCATTTTGTTTGAGGGATTAACTTTTGTCTAATGTCTCTCTCATTTAAAGGATTTTAAAAAAAATTTTCATTGAATATTAGATAAACATTTTATAAATAAAGTTTCATCAAAATAGTAAATTTTCTATTATATAATAATTTTCGGACAAAAACATTCTTAGTCCGTTCGGTCCCACTTTTTAAGAGACATAAGTCCGTCCGGTCCGGATCCGAAAATTTTGGGCTTTTGTCCGATCCGTCCGAGTCCGGTCAAGTTCGATTTGGGTCTCTACTTTATAGTTATTTAAATTATTAATGTATTGAACAAATTGACTGAATTTTTTAAAAGTACTTTAAAAGTAATCTTTAAAAAATATATGAGTTATGTTATTTTTTATTTTTGCCTTGGTATAAAAGCAAACTTATTTTACCAAAACTTAATTTTTTCTTTTAGTGAAAAGTATCAAAAGTTTTTTGAATTCTTTATACAAATTATAATTATTTGTTATTAATTTAATGAAAGAAATGGCAGACAATAGTGTTGTCATCAGTGGAATGAGTGGACGCTTTCCGATGTCTACAAATGTCGAAGAGTTTTGTAATAATCTGTTCGATGGCGTCGATATGATATCGGATAAAAACGACGGTCGATGGCCCGACGGTATGATATTTTCATCTAAATTTACTTATGATTGACCATGATCATTAACTTAATCAACTTTTAGGTGTTTTGGGTATTGAGAATAGAATGGGAAGAGTCCCGGACTTCGACCGATTTGACAGTCAATTCTTCGGAATGGAAAACAATGTGGAAGCCATAGACCCGGAGGCGAGGGTTTTGCTCGAGACTACATATGAGGCTATAGTTGACTCCGGTTCCTATATTTACTCGAAAATACAATTTCTAATCATTTCTATTGTTTTAGGAATTAATCCGCAGTCAATTCAAGGCGAGAGGACGGGTGTATATATTGGACTCTCCACTTATGCCAGAATTGATGGAATGTGGGATTTATGTGACCCTGGTGATGCCTCTGGTGCTGTTACCAACAATTTGTCGAATATGAAAACAATGTATGCGAACAGAATATCGTATATTTTCAACTTTAAGGGTCCGTCACTGACAACAGACACCGCCTGTTCTGCCAGTGGGACAGCATTTAATATTGCAATCAATGATTTTATGCTAGGTATATTGTGCTAAACTGAAGATAATATCAATAATGCATAAAATTAAATCATTTATCTCACAATTATAGGAAGAATTGATTTCGCGGTCGTCGGGGGCTGTCATATGGTTTACCAGCCATTTATGATGCAAAACACACAGGAAGTAGGGGTTTGTTCACCGAGAGGTATGTCTGCAGTACTGGACGAGAGCGCTGACGGCTACGTAAAAGGAGAGGCCATCGTATGCCTACTTTTACAGAGAAAACGGACAGCAAAAAGAGTTTACGCAACAGTACTGTCCTCTCGAGTCAATGTCGATGGAAGAAAGTTTGAAGGAATATATTATCCGTCGTCTGAATCACAACAGGATTTGATGGTTAAGGCATACGAAGAGACGGGAATAGATCCGCTCAAATTGACTTTAGTTGAGGCGCACTGCACAGGAACTAAGGTATAACCCATTCATTGACATAATCTTAATTGAGATTTGAACCAAACATAAGGTGGGGGACACACAAGAGGTTCGAGCAATTTATAACGCCTACTGTGCGCTCCCGGGAAGAAAAGAGATCTTACCTCTGGGTCTTCTCAAGAGTAATATCGGTCACACAGAAGCCGCGTCTGGTATTTGTTCTATAATTAAGACAATTCTCTGTTTTGAAAACGAAAAAATTCCTCCGAATTTAAATTTGAAACAAATTAAATATGAGTGCAAAGAATACTGTCCTCCACTCTATCCAATCAATGAAGTAACTGCATATAAACCAGGTAAGTTCTATTATTAATAAATCTGAAAATTGACCCATAAATGAAGGTATGGCCGCCATAAACAACTCCGGTATCGGAGGTTCGAATCTGAACTTAATTATTGAACCAAATTATAAACTCTCGGATAAAGAAAACCTCAAAATTGGAGAAACGATTCCAAGAATTGTAAACATTTGCGGTCGAACTGAAGAAGGGATCAAATATTTATTCAAATTTATTGAAAACAATCCACAAAAAATAACCAAGGACTTTTTTGCTCTTTTAGCTGATACAATGAAATACGAATCTCATATCAATTCCGTCGGTTTTCCATTTAGAGGTCAGTCATAATAGGCTTAACTAAAATCATTAATATTTGTATATATTAACATTTATATAAAATAAATTGAATTTTAGGTTCAATAATAATAAAGAAATTGAGTGAAAACGAGTCCCGAATTCAATACGAATACAAAAAGCAATTCTCAGAAATGAAGACCAAAGAGTCGAAACCCATTTGTTTTTTATTCCCGGGTTTAGGCGGACAGTGGGCTGCAATGGCCAGGACTCTGATGCCCATCAAAGTGTTTGCCAATAAAATAGAGGAATGCCATCAAATATTGTTTAATGAATTTGGAGTTAATTTAAAAGAAATACTTCTCTCAGAAGAGAGTAAAGCCATAGAAAAACTGAGCAATAAATTCATGGCAACGACTTCACTACAAATTGCTTTAACACATTTGTTGAGAGAACTGGATATTAATCCTGATATCATTATTGGACACTCATTCGGTGAAATAGCCTGTGCTTATGCAGATGGAGATCTGAACACAAAGGAAGCACTCATAACATCTTATTTCAGAGGAAAGTATATAATAGAAGGGGACGGAGGAAAGGGTTTGGCGGCTGTTGTTTCCCTAAATAAGTCTGAAGCCAAAAATGTATTACTTCTGGAGTTGGATATCGTTTGCTTTAATGGGAAGAATACTGTTGTCATATCAGGTACTGTAATATATGTCATATAATAAACAGAAGTAAATGAGTGTTCAATAATTTGATTGATTTCAGGACCGGAAAACCCAATGAAACAATTGATGAATGATTTGAAAGAAAAGAATATTTTTGTTCATCAGTTGGAAACCGAAGGATATGTAGTTCACAGCAAATATCTCTTGAATTGCGTTAAACCAATGATTAATGCCATCAAAAATTATGTAACGAATCCTAAACTTAGATCTAAGAAATGGATCTCCACTTCAGTACTTGAATCTGAGCCCAAACAAGAGATACTGAAATACTCTTCGGCCGAGTATTTCGTTAACAATTTAGTTAATCCGGTCTTCTTTTACGACAAATTCAAAGATCTTCCCTCCAATGCTATTGTCATAGAAGTGGGACCGCACGCAGTCTTTCGACGAATAGTTTTAGAAACTCTGGAGTCCGTCTCTTATTTGAATTTAATGAAAAAGGACTCAAACGACACAAATATGGATCACTTTCTCTCTTCGATGGCAACTCTCTATGAATTGGGTGTCAACCCATCAATTGAAAAGTTATACCCAAAAGTTAAGTTTCCTGTCAGTAGAGGTACGCCATCGATAAGTAGTTTAATAAAATGGGATCATCACATCCAATACGAATATAAAAGGTATCCAGATCATTATAATCCTGTCACTTCATCGGACTTTAATGTTGAGATCGATTTGAACAAAAGGAGTGACTTTTATTACGCGGGACATATCATTGATGGCAATATCCTATTCCCGGCCACCGGTTATCTAATGTTGGTTTGGCGTCAATTCGCTGCCTATTATGACAATACCTTTGAAAAGGTTCCAATTCATTTTGAGCAAGTTCAATTTAAACGAGCAGTTTTTCTCAAAGATAATAAGAAAACTAAACTTAAAGTTAGACTTCTAAAAGACACTGGTTAGTTATCTATTAAGATTTAAAATGATTAGCTATTTAAATTTGTATTAAGGTGATTTTGTGGTTCTTGAAAGCGATAATATTTGTGTCACCGGAAGGATAGCCCCTCCCACTGATGACATTCTTTTACTTCAATCACTTCTTCACGAAAAACAAAATCTCGTTTCAGAAAATGAGTTCAGTTTAGGAAAAGAAGACATTTATAAAGAACTCCGAATAATGGGTTACGACTATAACCAAGACTTTCAACAATTGAAAAGAGTTGAGACGAATGACTTCATTGAAATTCGTGGTATCTGTGAGTGGGACGGAAGGGTCGTCCCATTTTTAGACTCACTCTTACAATCGATGGCATTCTGTACTCCAAACAGGAAACTAATGGTTCCGGTTATGATCAAAGGGTTAAGAATAGATCCAAATGTGTTGTTTCAAACCATTACTCAGAATAGAATAAGAGAGGAAAGAGAAGAACTCAATTTTAATGAGGGTATCACAAATGAAGAGAAAATGGGACTAGTTCATTCGAAAAAGAGTAAAACCGAGAGATTCTGTTTATTCTCATCGGAAATACCCTTTTATTACAACAAAGAAACCAATATATTAGTCACCTCTGGAGTAGAAATTGAGGGCCCGATTGCGTATCCCATATCCCGTAAAGTAGACACTAATAACTTGGTTCTCGACTCTTATGAATTCGTGGCTAACAATGACTACTATGCGATAGAGGAAGGGTTGCGAAGAGAAATCAATGATTATTTAGAGGTAAATATTAATGAATTTAGTGATCAATAATTCTTTCAAACAATACTCTTAAGGTCTGCAAATCGTTGTCAGCAAAACTCATGAAATTAGGGTTTGAAGACATCAATAAATATGACTTCAATTATGAAAATTTGTCAGAAAATATATTTGAAGAATACAGACATCAAAACAATGAAAAGTATATAATGTTTAAGGCTTTGGACAAACTCTATAAGTCAACCATTAATGAGAATAACATAAAACTAACCAAAGATAGGATTAAATCTTTAGTTAATATTATTAGCGATGAATTTCACCAGATTTTCACAGATAATGATATTATAAATATGATATCAAATAATCAAAGACTAATCAGAACACTATTAGATATCGTCAGTGAAAATATGGAACCAAACAAAGAACTAAAAGTAACAGAAATTAATTTAACCTCAAATTTATTGATAAAAGAAGTCGAAGAAAATATGAAATTCTTTGCAATTATGCCGATAGAAGTGGAATATGATTTGTTTATTACATCCAATGATATAATCGATGAAAGTCTCAAATCAAAGGCTAATATTTGGAATAGAAATGAACCAAACCTTAAAGCCAGTGATTTAATCATTTTTAGGGATTCACTCGAAAACTATGAGACAAATATTGAAGAATTACTTCAAAAACTCAATGATTTCCTCCTTTTTGAAGGATTTCTGCTAATTATTACTAGAAATAAGTTAACTGAACCCGAATTACTGTTGAGTTGTTTAATGAATAAAACATTTCCAACTAATAATGAATTGAATGAAAGAATTATGAAAATCATAAAAATGACGAAACAATTGGGACTCAAATGTATTTGTGATAAATCGGATTCAATCGGAACAACAGCTCTTCTCTTCAGATTAAATGGAGAGAAAAAGATACCATCAAATAATAATATCATTGAAATAACGTCACAAAGAAATGAAAAGTGGTTTCAATTAATGAAAGAGAGATTGATTTCAGCCAAAGATTCAGACAATAAAAATGATGACATTTGGCTCATCTCAAGAGATACTAATATTAATGGTATTATTGGTCTCTTTAATTGTCTCAGATTAGAACCGGGAGGAGTGAACACGAGATGTCTCTTTGATTTTGACCACTCAATACAACTTCCCATCGATTGGAAATCAAAGCCTTTTTGTGATATTCTTAGCAATGATTTGGTTATTAATGTTATAAAAGAGGGAAAACTCGGGACTTATCGTCACTTAAAACTATGGAAAGACTGCTATAAAACTATTTCTGACGAATATTTCTTAAATTTGGGTCAAAGTTATGACTTTTCATCCCTTCAATGGTTTGATGGCAGAAGAATTGTCGCAAATAATGATTTCTATGATTTAAATAATATAAATCGGATTCAAATCCCAATCCATATCTATAGCAGTGGTCTCTCATTCCGTGACGTAATGTTAGCTTCGGGTAAAGTTTTAAAATTATTAAATAGAGTTAATGTAATTAATTGATTGAATTACAGGTAGAGTTCCCTCTGGTCTTCAAGTTTTAGTCACCGATTGTTTAATTGGAACAGAATTTGCCGGTCGTAGAGCAGACACCGGACAAAGGGTTATGGGTTATGCATTGAGTCGTTCTTTTGCCACTTCTATTAATTCAACTGAATGTGCGATTACTCACATTCCTGAGCACTGGTCAATGGATGACGCTATTACTATATTAAACACATACAACACTTCGTGGTATGGATTGATTGAAAGGGCCAGACTTAGGACAGGTATTTACAAATGAGATAAATTGAGTTGAGATTATATTCCAAACTTTACTGAGGATTCAATCATAAGAATTTAAAGTAGAGTAGAGAATACCTATATTTCAATAAAATACCTAGATGAAAGGATCATTTTTAAAATTATTCTATTTTTAAGGCGAAAGAGTTCTCATTCATTCCGGTGCCGGAGGTGTCGGACAGTCGGCTATAAATATATGCAAATACTATAACTGCGATATATTCGTAACCGTCGGTACAGAAGAGAAGAAACACTTTTTGATGAAAGAGTTTAATATTCCGGAGAACAGAATATTCAGTTCCAGAGATATTCAGTTTAAGTATAGAATTAAAGAGATTACAAGAGGAAAGGGAGTCGACATTGTTCTCAACTCATTAGCCGGGGATAAATTGGATGCCAGTTATGAATGTGTGGCTAATGGGGGACGTTTTATTGAGATAGGTAAATTTGATTTAGCTCACAACAAACAATTGGGTACTTTTAACTTCTTGAGAGACATCTCATTCATTGGAGTTTCCGTTGATATATGTCTGACCGAAAAGACTGATTCCTTTACCTCACAATTCTATGAATGGATGCATAAAAACTGTATCAATGGTTGTGTAAAACCGCTCACAAAAGTTATTTTCAATTCCTCTGAAGCGGACAAAGCCTTCAGATATATGACAACCGGTAAACACATCGGAAAGATTGTCATCAAAATAAGAGAAGAAGAAAGTGTTCCGAAACCACTTCACATAAAAGCAGTGCCGAAAATATTGACAACTGTTAAGACTTTCTTTAATCCAAATAAAGTTTATATAATTACTGGAGGTTTGGGTGGATTTGGTTTAGAACTAATTCATTGGATGACATATTTGGGCGCAAAAAAGTTTGTGTTGACATCGCGTTCGGGTCTGAAAACTGATTATCAAAAATATGTTATCAATCGTTTGATTAAATTTGGAGAACAAATGAAATATTTTAAAGTAAAGATTCATATCTCACAAAATGACTGTTTCTCTATTAAGAGCACAAAAACGGTAATATCGGAGGCATCAGATTTTGGACAAATCGGAGGAGTATTTCATTTGTCTATTGTTTTAAACGACTGTTTTATTGAAAACTTGAGTTACGATAAGTTTTGTCAATCGATTGACACAAAATTCAAAGTTTTTAATAATTTTGATGTCGAGACCCGAAAACTGGGCTACGATTTGGACTATTTTGTGGTATTCTCTTCAGTCACGTGCGGTAAAGGAAATGGGGGTCAAACCAACTATTCTTTTGGAAACTCATTGTGTGAACGTATTTGTGAACAGAGAAGAAAAGAAGGACTTCACGGACTGGCCGTTCAATTCGGTCCCATCGGAGACGTCGGTGTCTTTGAAAACGTTACTCAAGTGCTCTCTTTCTCTACACTTCAAAAGCAAAGAATTAATTCTTGTTGTGATATCCTTGATAAGCTCTTGGCAATAAATCAGCCAATTGTCACTTCTTGGGTCAGTTTTACACTTTTATTTTCATATATTTTTTAATACAATTCATATGTTTTTTACAGTTAAGAACTGAGAAAAAGGAGGAAATGGGAAGTCGACAGAAAAAGATCGCAACAGAATTTTGGAAAACCCTTGGAATCGATCCGAACACCACATCTGATGACACAACTCTGGGAGAGATAGGGATGGAGTCTATGTTTGCCATTGAAATGCAACAGTATTTAGAGCGAGAGTCTAACGTTAAGATCAGTTTATATTTTATTAAAACTATTACCGTAGGAATGATGAAAGACTATGAGAGGGGAGAAGTAGACGTCTCTAACAAATTCTTAAGAGACTTAAAGAGAGTTCGCGATAATCTCTGCAAATATAAGTTTATAATTCCAACAGAAACTCATATAAGACTTAATAACGTAAAGGAGGGAAAACCCATTTATATTTTGCCCCCAATTATGGTTACGTTCTCTGCATTTGAAGAATTGGCACAAAAGTTTAATCGACCCCTAATTGGAATCAATTGGACTAAAGATATGAATAAATTGGAGACAATTAAGGATATGACTGAATATATTTCAAGAATATTGGATAAGTTAGAGCCCAGCGGTAAATACGATTTGATTGGCTTTTTGGACGGAGCGCTCATTATTTCCAAACTTCTTCTCAAAGGAAAAGTAAATAAAGGGGTTATTATTGATATGATATTCAATAATAACTTCAAAAAGGATGAGATAACAGAAGACTTTATAATTGAATTCTATTTTGGTTTTCTCTCCAATGATTTGCCCAAATCTTTTCGCCAAAAAACTTATAGGGATTTCAATTCTGAAAAAGGCTTTCAAATGAAAATACGTAGAATTGTTACCGAACTTAAAGAAATGTGCGGTCGAGGACTCATCTCTACTGATTTAGAGGAGATATTTGAACTGATTATCAAAAGAGTGAAAATGATTACTACATATAGAGCTCAGAAAAAAGAGAAATTCGGACATCAATTGAAGAAAAGAATTCAACAAAAATGGTCTCAAAAGTCGGGAAAATTGGTTGTTATTAAAGGTCTTCGATTTGGAAGTACTGAAGAAAATGAGAGTTTAGAAGAATGTCGTCAAAATTATTTACTTCCAGATAACCAGGTTCATTTAATATCATTTCAATTAAAAATACACTTTTGATATCATTTTTATTTATGAATTACAGGACTCGAATGTTATACATATGGAAAGTCTTCATATTGAGAGTATGTTTGATGTGACTTCAAATCTAATGGCAAATAAACTTATTCAGACTTTTAATTAGTTTAATGTGTCTGATCATATTTCTTTCTCAAAGGAAATACACTTCAATTTGATTGAAATAATATTCTCTGAATATAAAGTTTTTAAGATTTTTATTTAAGACTTAAAAGGAAAAACTCAACTTAAAAATTAAGTAATTTTTTTAATATAATTTCTAATAAGAAAATTAAGAAATGAAAATATATTTGCATTTCTTTTCCGAAATTAAATTTTAAAAATACATTTTATAATAAAAATTTAATTGATTGACAATAAAATTATATTTGTTTTATAGTCTAATGAATGGCTTTAAATAATTTTTATATCAAAGTGTGTTTCAATTAAATAATAGAATAGAAAATATTTACCTTGGTTTTCCATAATACAATTTTAATTTTTAAGAACTCTTATTGAAAATTAACTTGATAAAACTAGATTTATGTGAATAAATTAATAAATAAATTAAAACCTAATTATTTAAAATGATTTTAATTGCAATAAATTATTGCCAATAATAATATAAATCTTCAGTATTTAAAGCATTGAATAAAATTTTTATAAATAACTACTCTATTAAATATAGAGTAAATTAGCTTTGAATAGGAAAATAGTTTTGGCTAAAGTTCAAACCTTTTAATGAATATCAACTTGTTCAATTGATTACATGATGGCAATCAGCAGAATAATTTAAGTTTCGTCATTATATATCCATAGAATCCTTGAAATTATAGTTTGAATATTAATGTGAATTCTGTAATAAAGAAAGTGATGGGCCAACGATGGCTCTTACCTTCAGGTTAGGGCATATCCTTGAGATAATGTATTTTTAATAGGCTCTTTAATAACCATATGTGTAATTAATATTTTAACCCTAATAATAAGGTGTATCATGGTCAAAGCTCTATAAAAGCATAATATATAATGACCATTAACTAAAAATAATGTTTTAAAAGAATAAACAAATTAATCTAAAATTTTTAATTTATTTATTTTTAAGTTATAATATTTCAGCATTAATTTTATTTATATAATTAATTACCTAGCCTATATTATCTAAAACAAATTATAATAAGTTCTATCCTAATACAAAATAAAACATTTTTTCAATCAAGCTATTAACCAAAAAGGATTAAGGGTTTATTTAGTAACAATTAATATAATTTGTCATGGTAATTTTTAAAAGTGCAAACTTGATAATACGACCCTGTATAAAATCAGTTTTAGTGCCCGAGTCAACCATTTAGCAAGCTATTTTTTATAAAATTTGAAAAAAATATATTTAGATATGAAACTCAAATAAAAACATTAATTAGGTTAAAAATGTACTTGCTAACTGTGGGAAGTCATTACCAGTAAAAGTTTTAAATATAAACAAATTCTGGTAAATTGAACTTTAATTTATTGCTGGTTATTGGATATGTTTTGTCCTTCACTGTCCGCTCGAGTGTATGCATCAGA
>JAQFZM010003202.1:0-11562 GCA_034695785.1 Galumna obvia
TATCTAATTTATTTTTCATAGCACACAGACATATCGAACACTTAAGTTAGTTTGCAAATTGTTTTATGAACAGATCAGTATAAAATATGTTCTCATTATCAAATTCTTTTTGCTAAAATAAAGATTTAAAGTATTATTATATTAATTAATTTACAAGAATACGCATTCTGTTTCAATATTTACTAAGATAATATAACAAGCTATATTTCATAAACTAGCTAAATTTTTAATTGGTATAGATCAGTTGTGGGGAAAAGATCGAGTGCTGGGGGAAAGGGTATTTTGGTTAAATACTCCCTAGACAAAAAAGTGTTAACAGATATATTTTTTTCATAAAGCTAATGCTTAAGTTCCTTACTCCAAGTAGAGGGGGGTTCATATTTTTTCATCTTAGGATGTATTCCTTAATACCACCCTATTCTTCTTCCTAGATATAAACATAATTTATAATTAATAACATTATTCTATTGTATTATTATGATTTTATCGTTAATGTTCAGCAGAAAATGGAATTGCAATCATTAAAATAGTAACATTTAATTTAAGTTATTTTTATAAATACTTAATTTCAATTTAATAATGGATTTTTAGAAAAATATACAATATTTAATCAATGTTTTCAAATCAGTTAGTTTTATTGTTTTAGTGATTTAAATGTCATTTTAATCACAATTTAAAATATTGAAATCAATTTTTCATCAAATTCATCAATCAATCAATTTTCATCAATCCCACTGCCATTTATAGTAATAATAAAAAGTTTCGTAAAAATCAGCGCTAATAACACCAACTGTTGCTAATTGTTAACCAGAAAGTTTATCAATAACAATAGTATTACATATAAAAGAGGGTCTTATGGTCATTATTATTATTCAGTATTTAAATCAAAGGTTTCAATAATCAATTTTTGTGTTTTAATAAAATGGGGATAAAGAGAAATAAAAATTGTAAATTAGTGATATGTTAGAAATAATTATCAGAATAAATAAAGGAAAGACAAATAAAGAAGTGAAGAATGAATACAACATTAAGTCAAGTTAATATTAACACATAGAAACTATTATTGTAAACGAACCAATATGGATATATCTAAATTCATTGTTCGTTCATTTATTTTAATGGATAAAATCTATTTAAAATTGAAATCTATAAATTATTTCTTAAATAATTTAATCTATATAATCGATTTTTATGACAAAAGAGAATATTTAAAATTTTTGTATTATAATTAAACAAAAATACTTATATTAACTGAACGTGCTTTTCATCAAAGCATAAATTAATACTTAAATGTTTAAAAATTTATATGTAATTTTTATTTAATGACGTATCAAATTGAAATTGAAATTATTTTAAACACAAATATATAAGAATTTATAAACCTTTTTTTAATAATGAATTTGATGTAACTTTTTTTATAATTGTTTAAAAACTGTAATCTTTAAAATAAAATAAAAATATTACATTAAATTGATTTTGAAAATAAATCTCTTGGGAATAATGGGCTTATACCTTTTATGTCTAAATTAAATTAATTTTTAAAATTTTAGATTAAATCATATAAATTATGTTTTAATAATTTATTTAATATATACAATAAAACGAGATTAGTTTATAATTTATTAGCTATAAGTTAAAGTTTATTATTAACTTGTTAATTTAAATTGAGTAATAAAAAATTCTATATTTCAATAAATATGTTTCAAAACTTTTTAAATATCTCTAATAAATATATACCATATTTTTATATATAGGTAATTCGATAATCGTATTGTTGACAATCTTTTCAGTAGAATGTTTCCTAATTGATATCTGAGATTTAATTTAGTTGACAAATTTAAATAAAAAGCTTATTGATATATAAAAAGAGGGTGAACATATCCATATAAACGTATATATAAACAGTTTTTCGGAAAAGCGCCTTAACTCGTTTTTAGCCATAAAAATTTAACGAATAAGAATTTTAAAAAATAATTTAAATACCAACTAAGGAATTTCAGCACCATTATAAATATAATATAATTATTTATTTATCTAGTTCAATTTTTTTATAAATCAATGGTGGTTATATCACAATATTTAAGCATAGTATATTGAAAATTTTTATAATATTTTATACAAGTTAAAAATTCATTAGACAAGTATATTTTTGTTTTTCAAAATTCCTTCTAGTTTAGACAAAATTAGCTAGCAAATTTCAAAAATTCGAAAATTAATTTGGTCTTGTTCAGTTTGATAAATTATTACTTTTTAATTTTTAATAATCATAATCTTTTGATATTAATAATTTTTTTGTTTTATATCAATACCACAGAAATTAATATAAAATTAAATAATTAAATTTTTAAAAATTAAATTTTTTAAAATAATATAAAAGAAATAATATATTTTTAATTTTAAATACAAATTTTGAAAAAACTACAACTAAAGCAATCAAATTATATGACCTGATGCTTAAAATGGAAACCTAATTAAACAATAGATTAAGTCTTAATTTTTTGGGGTTAAAGTGAATGATTTCCTAGAAAATTTTCCTGAAGAAACGAAAAAATGGTTTATTTAAAATACCAAGATATGTAATAGCAGAGCAAATATTCATTTGGAGAAACATTTTGAATTCGAAAATTCAGTTTTCTAAAGTTGTATTTTTAAATTCATTATGTAAGTGATTTTGATATTAATTTATAAATTACAGGCTATTAAATAATGAAATTTTTACAAAATTTTTTATATAATTTTTTTTTAATTTTATTAACATTTTTAAATTTTATTCTAATATTCGAGAAAATTTTATTCATTTTCACTCTCATTAATTCATTCTCAAATTCTTTCTTTCTTATTTAAGTTAAAATTTATAAAATAATTTTTCCAGGAAATGTTTAATGTTTCTAGCAATAAAGATCTAGATAAATTCCTAGTTTGGGTATAAATAGAAGTATTCTAATTCAAATATTACAAAATTACTTTAATATAAGTAGAGAAACTATTTTATATAAGGATATAATTATTTTTTAAGTGATAATTTTTGCATTATCAAAATAATTTTTTATAAATTTAAATTCAAAAGTTTAAAGATTATTAATTTACACAAAATATCAAATCCTCAAATTATTTTAGAACAATACCCCCTAGTTTGATATTTACTGAAATAACCCTGAGACATAATACGAATAATAGATAAGTTATATAGTCCTTATATAGGTTATAAAATTATAAAGTCCTTATATAGGTTTAGACTGATTCAAATAAATTATATTTTCGAAAACTGTATTTTTTAAACTAACCTTAAAATTATAAAATATATGCTTTATAATTTCAAACATTATTGGAATAAAAAAACCCCAGCTTTTTTGTATTAAATTAAATTATTGATTGAAATTTTTCAGCAAATTGATCAACTAAAAAATAGTTATTATAGAAAATTTTATTATTTATTTATATTAATTTTTTGATTAATAAAATTAATATTTAATATACAGTTAGCCTCTATTTAACAGGACTTCATATAACAAGAACTCGTTATAAAAAGGTGCATTTAAAGCACCAACTGCTCAATGGCAATGATAAATGAACCCTATTTCACAAGATGTCGATAAAACAAGGTTATCTATCTGAAAACCACGGATTTGTTAAATCGAGGCTTAACTGTATACTCTACTAAAAATCAAAGTTTTATAGTTTCATTCATTGATAGCCACAATGATGTAATATTTCTTTAATTATTGATCATTTTGGTCAAAGATATTGAATTAAACAAAAATTGAATTTATAAAAAATAAACCTGGCTGTTTAATTAAAAATATATTTAATTTATTTCTTTAAATTTGTGTTATAAAAGGATTGATTAAATTTTTTTTGTAAATTTTATCATTTTTGAAATTTATTCTATCTGCCTTTTTGTGTTATAAAATTATGCTATAAATTTGTTAAAGTATCACTGAAATAGTAAACAGACTGTATATAAACCGCATAATTTAAAAAAATTATCAATTTCATAAATAAGAAAATAACAGGTTAAATAGATTAAATAATTTAATTTATTTCTTGCCAAAAATCAAGGTTAATTTAAAGATTATCAAAATGATTAAAATTAAATTGATCGTATATAAATTATAAACAAAATGGCCTTAAATTTATTTTATTATAATATTTAACTAAATTTTCAAACTTTGACTCAAAAATATTTTATAAACTCAATATTATATTTTAATTGAACATAGCACAAATTATTTATAAAAATAATTTAACCAACAATTGATTAAACAAAATTCCATAAATTAAAGTTAACAAAAATATAAAAATGTTAAAATTCAATGTCACCATGGTAATTTTAATGGAAATTCAAATAATTTCGTAAAATTTTTAATTATTCGATAAAATTATAATTAAATTTTATTGAAATTAATAGCAAAAATAAATAATTTACTCAATATTTGATTAAATGCTTAAATATTTGTTCAGTTCTATAAAAAATCTTAAAAATTAGGTGAATTTCATGAATCTTTGATAATCATTTCAAATGAATATACATATATTTAATGACCAAAGACATTTTCCTATCACTAATCTCATCAAAACGGAAAGTATACATATCTTGAGAATGGTCTGATTTTCCGCATTAAAAAATTGAATAATTTTACGAATTATTAAATATAATGATAGCAACAAAAAATTTAAATCAAAAATATTTTTCTAAGTTATCAATCAAATTATTACAAAACAAATACCAAGAATAATTCAGAGAAAATTAATAGAAGGCTGAGCTTCCTATTGCCAATTCTTTCTTAAATTATACCGCCAACAGACGGATCAACAATTGCACTGATAAAAAAATATGTATAAAAGTGTGTATGCAAATGAGAAAGCATATTAACCTCAAAGAATAGGCGCAGAGATAAATAACTGATACCATACCATATGTTTAAATGAATCCCTTTCTTTTAATTGACTCTTTTAGTGACGACAAAAAGCAGAACCAAGTTTTGACTTACAGCCCTATCATTGCAAAAAGAAAATATGTTTATCCATAAGTTTCTGGTTGTGATCAAAAATGAGCAAGATATTATTTAAATAATATCAGTAAAATTTTCTTAATTATTTGAAATCAATTCAATATTTAACTAGAAGTTATAAAGTTTAGATTTAGATAGAATACTCCAAAATGAATAGTACCTTAAATAAATTCATATTATATGAATACTACCTTGATAATCTTTGTATCATATAAGCAAAAATGCAAATCTTTTATTCAAAATTAATAAATTTAGCCATCATTTTTATAAAAGATCCTTCATTAAGCCTATACTAAGTATATAGTTTTTAATTGCACTAATCTTGATACTTTTACCCAATAAATATATGATTCAAATTCTTTGTTGCGGTTTATATAACTCATTTATCAGAATACTATGGAATGTGATTATATCAATAGCAACCTTATCAACAATATCTATGAAAATACTTCATTATATTACTTAAAGCAAGGACATTTTCCAATGGATGATGATTATTGTTATCATAGAGTGGGAAAGAAATTTAAATTGGTTTTGTAATAAAATAAAATTTATAAATATAATGCCCATTAGTACAACAATTATTCTCATATTTATCCAAGTATTTTCTGGTTACTTTTATGAAAAAATAAAGGAAAATGAAGAATAGTTAATTAAAATTTTAACTTAATGATATGTCATAAAAATATTGAATAATGCTCTGTTCAAAATTTAATTGTTGAGTTAATTCTCGTCTTGGAAAACGAAACACCAAAACATGACCAACACTTAAGTGTATTTAGTAAGTTTCCTCCCAATATCGTCTGTCTCCGTTTGACTATACTTACCTTTGCTTTGTCACCGAATACAGAACTCCAAGTCTATTGTGTGTCTCCGGGACCACAATAAGACAAACGCCGATATTCGATTAATCAGACAATTAAAAGAATAAATATTTTATTTAAACGAAAACAGACTAATATCAAAATGTGACCGTTTTAGTACACGGAATGAATAGAGCCGACTGAGTATTAAGGTTTTCTAAAGTTAATAATAATTATGACGTCAATAACCTTGAATTAGCCATAAGTTAAAAAGAGTGGAAATCAGTGTAACCTCTTTCTTGAATTTGAGACACGAGTTTTCTAATAATTATGACGTCAGTCACAACGAAATAGACATAAGTAAGAAGGGGGTGAAATCGATGAATTGATTTCCCTTTCATTCATCTCTAAAAATTCATAAGAAAATTCATTTAAAAATAAAAATATTTAAATGAAATGAAAATAATTGTAAAAAAATCTTTCGTTACATTGAAAGAACTCATAAAACATAAAAATTTTATTCATTCAACAGAAAAGCCATTCATTTGTTTATTTTAAAATTGTTGCAAAAATTATTAATGTAAATTCTATTTAAAGCTACACAAAAAAGTAATTCATTTATTAAATAATTAAAATAAATATAAAAAATCACGAAATAAAATTCATTTTATTTTCAAAATTTGAACAAGGTCCTTTTTTGAGATTTTTAAACTCAATAAAAATTTACATAATTATTATTATTAACGTATAATTATTATAAAAATAAAATTCATTTTTAAAATATTAGAAACAGAATTTATTCATCAAATAAATAAAGAAAAGGAAATTTTACATGTTTATAAATAATATATTAAATATAAAATTTTTGTTTATTTCAAATATTAATTAATTAATAAATCTAATTGAGTAAAATATTTTAAAAAGTTGATATTAGTATAGTTAAAACCATAATTGATTAAAGGGAACGGAATAGTTGTTCCAGAAATACTGGGTTTCCATATTGAACTTCTTTTTTAAAAATTTAATTATACAAAATTTACGATATAAATTAATATGAAATAAATTGCAAATTATTAACGAATAATAGGCATTTAATTTAAAATATTTTCAAATTGGCTGAAATTAATATTAATTACGTGACGTAACCTTTTTTCAATATTTTCAATAGTGGTCACAGATTTTTTATTATCACTATCAAGACCAGGATCATCTGAGAGATATCAGGCTAAATCAATATTCTCAAATTTCTTAAATCATATTAAATCAAGGTTGAGGGCAAAACCATAAGCACTACATTTACGAGCTTTTATCAATATAATATATCGAGTAAATTTAATCCAAATTAAAAGATAATAAAGCATTTTAAAAAGAATTATTATGCTAGTTTAAGTTACAATGTTAGTTAAAGTTCCTATGTTACTAGTACATTGTAGTTTAGTATGAGTATCTATTATAATCAATCTATTAGAGAAATATTAGTCCGATGGATGACACCTCGAAATTATTTGGCTCCAAAGCCACCTGACGGGCAAATATATCAAAATGGGACCATATTCAAAAGATAAAATTTTTACGTTACTTTCAAAAGTGCGGCTCTCAAAGGAGAGCACAGCCTTAAAAGTATCAAGATTAAAAAATCAAGTTTACAAAAGATTTTTTCCAAATATTTTACAAATAATGACAATTTTATTGTGAATTTTTTTAACAAATTTTTTAATTATATGATAAATGTATTACTTTATTATGTTTTTGTAAATGATATTTACTTTTAAAACTTTTGTTACAATTATTATATAAACAAATGAATGGCTTTTCTATTGAATGAATAAAATTTTTATGTTGTGTTAGTTCAACAAAAGTAACAAAAGATTTGTTACAATTATTTTCCTTACATTTAAATAATTTCAGTTATAAATGAATTCTTTTCTTATGAATTTTTAGAGAGGATTTCTGAGTAAATCTTTTAAAACATCCGTTGATATCACATTTAAATGGTTTATATCCCGAATGAAATCTTTTGTGTTTAGTTAAATACGATTTATAAATGAATCTTTTATTACAATTATTAAAATCACAAACAAATTGTCTTTTATTCAAATGAATTAATTTATGTTCATTTAATTTTGTATTTGAGGTGAAATTGCTATTACATCCACTGAAACAACACTTAAATGGCTTAAATTCATAATGAATTCTCTTATGTATAATTAGAGCTGATTTTTGTATAAATGTTTTATTACATTCATTAAAATCACAAACAAATTGTCTTTTATTCAAATGAATAGAAATGTGTTTATTTAAATACCAAATAAATTCGCATTCATATCGACATTTGGGCCAAAAACACTTAAACTGTTTATTATTTTTCTCTTTAAAACATTGAATTAATGGTATTTCAATCCGAGAGTAATTCTGTGCACAACTCTTATCACTCACTACACAATCACTCATTAATTTATTAAATTTTAAATTATATTTAATTTTATTTAGTTTTGAATTAATTTCATTCAAATTATTTAAATATGAAAATAAACAATTGAGTTGTGAAATATATTTCATATTTTAAATATTATTATTTATTTAGAAAACAATATATTCTCGAAGAAACTCAAATTAAAAAAATTTTTGTGAAAATAAACCAAACTTTAGTTTAAAAACACTTAAACAAAAGATTTACTTTAGAACTGTTCAGAGAATTCTTTCACTTTTCAAATGTCTTAATTTAAAACATGTGGCAAACATCTGGTCCTTCCCTTAATTTCAAAGTCTTCAGTATTTTCTTTCAAAATTGAAGCGATCTAAGGAAGAAAGGGACTAGCATTTCATGTGGTATTAGTAATATAATACCGTATTACCATTAAAGGTCTAAAACTAATATGAATTAAAATAAATGTTTTATATCTTTTTATGCTAATGAAATGCCAGTCCTTTCTTCTAGGTGAGTTATTCCCAAATACCCCATAAGACGAAAAGTCATATACCCCACCCTAGGGAAAATGAGAAAAATAGGCCAAAATTTAAAAGAAATTGTCGAAAAACAGTAAAAATTAAGCAGAAAATAATTAATAAGCTGTAACATAAAACTTGATAATATCTCATAAAAGGGTCTAAATTACAGTTTTAGTGAAAAATTTGATGAAATTTTCTTAGTTTTTACATAATCTTTGTTAATATACGTTAAAATGATACTATATTTATTCATATATGCATCAAATAATTTTTTAAAAACATTTTATGCTTTTTTAAGCAAATTTTCAAAATACCCTCCTAATACACCCTCTGAGATCGACATATTTGGCAATGTCAGGTTTATTAATAATAGTTATCTCATTAAAATACTGAATTAATGGTATTTCAATCCGACAGTATTTCTGTGTACAACTCTTATCACTTACTAAGCAATCACTCAATAACTTATTTCTTTAAAAATATTTCATTAATTTATTTAATTTTGAATTGATTTCATTAAATTCACTTAAATGTAAAAATAAACTTTTTATTTATGAAGTTTTCGCAATATTTTGGAAAAAAATACGTTTAATACAACTAGTGTTCGGACTCGAGAAATTTCTGAGAAATTTTCTATGAGAAAATTTCTAGAATCTTCTTACTAAAATTTCTCTAAGGGAATTTTGTATATTCAATGGGATTCCCATTATTTTTGATTATAAATATCGTAATTTATGTACACAATGATGAATTTTGGCGCTAACATAAATGATAAATATTATGTTACATAGAAATAAATTTAATTTATTATAAATTCATAATATATAATAATAATTAATTAAGTTTATACGTAAAAAATAAAATAATTAAATAAAATAATTAACACTAATTATATATGTTCTTTTAGTTTTGATTATTTATTTTTATTCGAACGTTTTAAATAAAATTTTTGATATACTAAGTTTATTTTTTTCGAAATAATAGAGAAACACTTCTATATTATGTTAAAGATTTACTATTTATCAAATTATTAATAATATGTATAATTGTTAAGTTTGAATTGGATTCCCATATAATATAAAATATATTAAGTATTTTATTTTGATATGGGAATCTCATTGAGATAAATTTTGGAGAACCTTTCTAGAAACTTTCTCGGTTATTTTTGAATTTCGAGAAATTTCCGAACACTAAATACAACTGAATAGAAGACAAAGAGTTTTGAGAGCCTTTTCTAATAATAAACTTCAATAAACTTTTCCACAGAATGTGTTTAAAATGTGTTATTCACGTGATTATTCCTATATTTTCATTGATTAAAAACTGGTTTCACTTTAATTTTGTTATTTTATTAATAACAATTCCGTTCTATTCAGGTACTTCTAGTATTAACTGTATTTAATGTAATGTCAATCTTTTCAAAATAATAAATTTTTTATTTAATTCATTTAAAAATAATTGTTTATTTAAATAAAAATAAAATAAATAGTAATTTACAATTTTGATAAAACTTGGTACTTCAAAATAGAACAAAAAGGTTCTAATTAGTCACCAAATAAAATTCAAAAATTTCTTGTTAATACAATGTTTTTAATACAAGAAAATATTTTTATATTTTAATCAATTTTTCAAAGTTAACAATTTCGCTAAATATTTTGTTATTTTTATTATTACACATTTTTAATTTGCTTTTTATTACTAAATTACATCAAAATAGCAATGGTGACTTTTAAATAGGTAAAATTCTAAATTATATTAGTTCTGTTTATAGTTATCATGTATAATCCTAAAATGTATAACTTTATATGTTACGGTTTTATACGTTTTTATAACTTATAATTATTGTACATGTTTACATGCAAAAACTCTTTTAATTTTTGCTCTCTTTATGTTCACACGATATTCAGCCCAATCAATGTTTGTAACTGTGCACAGTCTGTCTAATAAAATGATCTAGTTCAATTCTTTGTTTTCATTATTATTTCATGCCTTAAATAATTTTTTAAGATGCTTTTATTTTCCCAAGTAAAAAGAATATTTAAAATTTATAATGCATGTATAAACTCAATTTTGATCAATATAATATAAAATATCCATTTTATTAAATATCTTTAGAATTCTTTGAATAATAGATAATTTTCCAAAACGATACTTGACAATCTATTATTATTTATTATTAATTTATTATTATTAATAAGTGATTATTATAAATTATAACTTATTAATCAATAAAGCATGATTTTATATGAAATTTAGCAGGCATGGCCAAACCTTTCGGTTCTAAGGGGGAGGTATTAGAGGAGGGTATTTTGCTCCGGACTAGGGGGTATTAGTTAGTATTTTGAAAATTACCAAAAAATTCCTAAAAACGCATAAAACGTCGTTTTAAGCAGTTTTCTGATGTATATGAGTATAATTAGTCATATTTTAACGTATTCTATCAAAATTTATGCATAAAACTTTAAATTTTTGACAAAAATTGCATTTTTCAAAATTTTTTAAAAAAAAATTTTCACCAAATTTTTAACTTCAAAACTGTAAATTTTACGTTTATTCGCCTTTTTATTAAGTTTTAAGTTATTTTTCATAAAAATTACAGCTTTTTACTTATTTTTCTCTTATTTTTTACTATTTTCTCAATTTTTCCGAATTTTTTGCCTATTTTTTCCCTTTTTCTCTAGGGGGTGGGTACCTTACTTTTCATCCTAGGGGGGGTATTTTCCCAAATTTTTCGCTCTAGGGGGGGTATTTTCCCAAATTTTTCGCTCTAGGGGGGGTATTTTGAAATACCCCCCCCC